>PVHX01003796.1:0-136886 GCA_004024805.1 Geosciurus inauris
CCTCTGCTACCCCTCCCTCAGCTCCTCCTCCTCTCCTCCCTCGTCTCCTTCATCAACAACCCTTGGAGGTCAGCGACTGGTTGAGTTGAAGGGGGAAGAGACCAGAAAGCTTTTGGAAAGGGAACTGGACTGACTGTAGCTCTAACCCAGCTCTGCCACCAAAGAGCTCTGTGACCTTGAGAAAATCACCATTCTTTTCTGAGCCTCAGTTTCTTCAAGGTTACCGTAGAGGGTTCCAGCCCTGAGGACCGCCCAATTCCACATTCCAGGATGAGGATGAGAGATGAGGAGGGAAATCTCCACCAGACCCTCCACATTGACCTCTGAGCTCAGAGAGGTTGAGAGAGGAGGATACTGTTGGAGATACACCAGCCCCATGACACATCCTGCACCCACATCTGTACCATCAGTCAGGGGAGGGGCAGTGAAGGAAATGCCCAGGGAGTTTGGGAGGAGATATTTGTGCCTTCTAAATAGCAGATCTTCTTTGGTCTCAGGCTAATCCCCTAGGAACTGAGCAACTAAAGAAAGAGGAGAATAATAATAATGGAACTTTACATGAACTGAGTACCACATCCTGACAACCACCTCTGTATCCCCTCTGCTTACCAGTTTTCATAATTGCTTCTAGATACTCATCTCCCATCTCCTCCTTCTGCTGTCTTGGGCATTCCTATGGATGGCAATGCCCATTGAGAGACCTGTATTTTGGCTGGGGTTTAAACAGTCCTGTCTACATGTCAGATGGCTTTACCTGTGTTTACCTGGACACTCTACTATCGATTCTGCCTTGGACTGCGCTAGTACTTTTTTTTTGTTTGATCCAGCTGCCGCCTCACACTCTTGGGGACTGTTCAGCTTTTGGCCAGCTACTCAGACACCCGCCCTGGATGTTTCCTTATCATTACTGCAAATCAGCTCTCCCCATCCTGTCCCTGTGATTGATTTCTAGGCTCAATATGTAGAACTTGACATTTATCTCTGCTAAATTTCATCTTGTTGGTTCAGCTCCATTGTTCCTAGCTGTCAAGAGAGTTTGAATCTACCATCTTAGCCTTCTCTTCTGGCTTTGTGTGGGGATGCAGGGGGGTGGAGGGTGGAGTTGGCTGTGTCAGAGCTGCTACAAGATGTGGCTTGGCTCAGAGAAGGGGCTGAAGCAATCTGGAGGGGGTTGGATGGGGTACAGGAAAGGGGCCTACTCAGGGCCGCCTAGGTCCATCCAGAGAGGACACTTAACAGGAGCTGGAGAATTTGAGTTTAGTGATAGTACACCAGGTGGTTCAATATAGCAGATTGGGTGTGTCTGTAGAAGTCCCAGGCAGGTATAATACCAGAGAGGCAGTTGCAATGAGATTTGAGAGGGTCAGCACACTGAAGATGACAGAGAGAGGCAAGAGTCCAGCTCGGGGTGAGGGAATGACATCAAGGACTGGTGGGGTTAACGAGACTCCCTCTCTCCTGCACCAATAGATACTAAGGCCTGCTGGGGCCACCAATGAGCTTGAAGTTCATTTTCTTTCTCTGTCTTTGTTTTTTTCTCCAGTTTAAACATTACCATTTATTGCTGGATCTGTGCAAATGGGACTCTCTGCATCCCCAACCCATCCCCATACGATGCTGCAAGATCTCTCAGGTTCACAAGTCTGACCATATAACTTCCTATCTAAACCCTTTAAATGATGATAGTTCCCATCTTCATTAGCACAAACTTCTCAATGTTACAAAGACCCTCAGTGATCTGCTTTCTGCTGCTTCCTCAGATTCAGCTTAACTGCCGTCCCCAGTGAACTGTGAATCTCAAATCTAACCAGCCTTCCAGCCTGCCAGCACCCTAATCTCCCTACATAGGTCACCCGCTACCCCTTTCTCCTTCAATGGTGGCATCCTACTCCTTCTTCCTAAAGGAAGCTCTTTTGGAGAGCCAGATCCAAAGCCTGACCACTCCAGCCCCAGGGCTAGCAGCTCTGGCAACTCCTGATATCAACGTATGACCTTGTTTTTTGGTTTTTTTTTTTAGGTAGTTTGTTCTACCTCTTTACCACACTGCAAGCTTCTTGCAAAAGATGATGTGTTTTCTTTATCTCTGCATATAATATGTGACCAATAGTTTTTTGATGAAATAAAAATGAATATAAGATTTTCAGCTGCACAGTCTGGGGTTAGGGCAGGATCCAGGGTCTCAGGTCTAGAAGTAAAGAATAGAGCTGAGGATGCATAGAGAACTAAGTCATTAGGGTATGTGGGTGTGTGTGTGTGTGTGTGTGTGTGAGAGAGAGAGAGAGAGAGAGACTTTGATCCTTGAGTCTGTCCCAGACATCAATAAATAAATGTGAATTCCCTTGATCAACACTAATTGTGTATGCATGAATGCGCATGCATAAAAACTATTTGGAACATTATAGAAAGAATCAGACTTTGGAGCCAATAAGCCAGAGTTTATTGTTTCTGCCACTTTATAGCTGTGTGTTTCTGGATAAGCTCATTAATGTCTCTGAGCCTCAATTTCCTCATATGTAAAATGGGGGTGTGCTGGCCAGCTCTGCATTTCTGTGACCAGTATAGGCAACAGGAACAACTCAAAGGAGGGAAAGTTTATTTTGGCTCACTGTTGTAGAAGTTCAGTCCTTTGCTCTGAGACCAAGGTGAGATAGAACATCATGGTGAAAGAACATGGAGGAGGAAAGCTGCTCAGGACATGGAGACCAGAAAGCAAAGAGAGCTCATGTATGAAGAGCCAGGATCACATAATCCCCAAGGGCATGTCCCCATTTACCTACTTCCTGCAGCCATGTCCTACCTACCTACTTAAAGTTACCACCCATTAATCTATTCAAATCACTGTGGATTATTAAATGGGTTAATCCACTGACTAGGTTACCATTCTGATAACTGTTTCACCTCAGAACATTCCTGCATTGTCTTACACATGAACTTTCAGGGGACACCTCATGCCCAAACTATAACATGGGAATATTGATGTCTGTCTTAGAGAGACTGTCTACAATCAAAGCACCTAACTTGGTCCCTGCATGTGACAGATACTCAGTGAATGACATGTACTTGGTTATTGTGGCTGTTGGGCTGAGGAGGTGGACATTCAGCACCCAGCTGGACAGAGCACAGTGTTCCCTGTAGGAGTTCAACTGTGTCATCAAAAGGATCGTTAGGAATTTAGAGCAAAGGAGGAGGTGGGATCTCAGTGGACAGACCATGCAGGATGGAGAGTCAAGGGGCCTGTTACATTTGATTTCTTCTGTCACTGGTGGGTTGGGGTCTCCTCCCATTGCCAGACCCTCCATTCCTCCTTTTCTATACTGTTTTACAGGAGTTCCTCAAAATAACTGACAACACTATCTCATGATGGGCAGGCAGGGTCTCCAAAATTCCTGCTCATCTTCCATTGGCTGCTTTGTAAATTTAGGCCTTCCTCCTGGAGAGGCCCCACAAACCCCATGGTGAGGCACAGGGGTGGCCCCAGACTATTCTTATCAGCAGCTCACTGATGAATCATCACTCTGGTGGTTTACATGTGGGGGAAGTGACAGATCCCATAGGCTTAAGTTTCTAAGACTGATGCTTTCTGATTTCCTACCCAGAACCTCAGACTCATTCTCTGGGAGTCTGCATCCTGCCATGCCAAGTTCCTGTACAAGGTGCCATAGTAAGCATTTTAGAACTTGGGACATGGATGTTCTCTGTTAGATATTCCTTCCCCTCACCTCCTCTTCCTCCTCCTCCTCCTCCTTCTTCTGCAATGCTCTAAAACTGTAAAATCCTTTTTTAGTTCAGGAATGTCTAAAACAAAAATAGGTCATGGTCCAGATGTGGCTCTAAATTACAGGGCCACAGTTTGCTGACTGGCATTCACACCATTCACTAAATAAATGCACTCACACATTTGTTTCTCCTCCCTGCTCCCATTGGCTCCCTCCGCTGCTCCTTCTCCTCCCTCCACTCTTCTTTCCATCCCTCTCCCCCTCCTCCTCCTCTCCTCTCTTCCCTTCCCTCCCCTTCTCCATGTCCCTCCCTCCTTTGCTCTCCTCCTACATTTCTTCTTCCTCTTCAAATAGTCGCAGAGCATTTGCTGGGTCTGGTGTGCTGTGTGGTGGCCCAGGGACTAAAGGATGAGGAGAATAAGACCCCCCTTTGCAAAGAGCTTCCAGGACTTGAGTGGGTCAGGCTGTAATAGCAGATGGCTAAGTGCACTAACATGAATTACAACCTGCCTTCCCTGGTGATGTTGGGTAGGATTTCAGTGTGATACGTGTAGTCTGGGTGCACTGACAGCAGGCTTTGAAGCTTAAGGGAGAGAGAAAAGAGGGCCTGCCTGCCTGGTGGGGTGGAGCCGCGAGGTGGTCTGGGAATGGGACCTCAACAAGGGTTCACCTAGTGGTGCTGTTCAAGCAGCCAAACACAGAAGCAAAGGACTGAAGGCAAGAAAATCCCTGAGTCCTTGGAGAAGCGCTCAGGAGAAGGCAGGTGGGGTCCAACACCTGCGTGGGGGTGGCGTAACACCAAGTGAGAACACAGCTACCAGCCAGAGTGCGTCTGAATCTCAGCTCTCTCCACTAGTGGGGACCTGCTGGGAGGCCCATCAAGCTCACTGAGCTTTGGTTTGCCAAGTTAGAGATCACAGGAGCCCTCTTATAGGAAAGTTGGGAGGAACCTGTGAGTTAGAGAAAGTAAAGTGCTAGGTGCAAGGCCTGGCTCAGAGTAAGTGCTCAATAAATGTCAGCTACTCCTATCAAGAGAGGGAGGAAGGGGAAGGAAGGCGCAGAGGGAGGATGGTGAGGTTTGCTGGTGCCAGAGCACACATGCCCAGAACAGACTTTAGACTTTAGCGTGCAGATCAGTGGGTAGGTAGGAGGTGGCTGTAAGATGTGGGTCACTAGGGGCATACCTCTGGGGATCATGTGATCCCTAAAGATGTGAAGCCAAGGTATCAGATTTCATCTGCCTCCTGTTCCCATCCCCCTTCTGACTGTGGGCATTAGCAAAATCTATGGGGCAGGATTCCAACTTCACAGGTGAGCAAGCGAGGCTTCCTAACTTGAGTGACCTCTGCCTCAAGGTCAGCAGGTTCCTAAGCTGCAGACCTGTGTCTGGTTTCCTGGACTCTTCAGTCTCATCTTCCTCCCCATCCACACTATCTGCTAACCAACTGACAGAAGACGACATCATGCCGGCTTTGCCCCTGCTCCAATTAGCAGACAAATCAGAGCTGGCTGGCTGGCGGCTCCGTGCCTGCTGCAGACGTGTTTATCATTCATCAGAGAAGAGAAGCGCAGCACCAGCCTGGTGAGTCAGGCCTCCGCGGAGAGAAGATTTAAGGTGATGCGGCTTAGGGGGCTGGTCCTGGGGACTGTAATTTGGGTTGTCGGATATGCTTAGGAACAGAATATTTCAGCAGTTCACTGCAAGCTGAATATAGCCCTCGCCCAGGGAGCGCTTTGAGTGCTTGAGGAACCCAGGAAAGCTAAGCTTGATTGGGAGCCCCGCAGGGCTGGGTTCTGCCCCAGCCTTTCCTCTGCATGGGGGGAAGCACATCTTGTTTTTATTCCTGGGTTCCTCCTCTTTCTGTATAAAATGAAGAGTTTGGGAAATTTTAGCTACATCATAGGTATTCTTGGGGTGAGGGTATGGCAAAGTTCCAGTCCTTTCTCATTACACAGACCTCCACGGGGAGGTAACAGTGCAGTAAAGAGACTAGTGAATAGGGGGTCTGTTTGAATCTGGGCTTTGCCTGGAAATTGTGGGGTGACCTTAGATTCTCCAATCCTGTCTCTGAATCTGAGTTTTCCCACACATATACCTGGGTTGAGCTGAAGAAGAGATCCCTAACTGATGATCTGTGGACTGAACATAACTTGTGAATGAGATTTATTTGATTCTTAGACAGATTTCTCTTTCTAATGATCAATCATCTTTTTTTTTTTAGTGAGTAGCATTAAAAAAATTGGAGATTTCCTGTACAGTTCTGGATTCCTAAGTTCTCTTGAAAAAGCCTCAAACCTGCTCACACTACGCTCCTGTCTACACTGGAACCTTGTGCTGGGACCAGGCAGTGACTGCTCCCTTCAGATAGGTGGTCACTACTCATCCCCACCATTGCTACACAGCACCCCGGACTCTTTCATTTCATCTGCTTCTGGAAGCATCTGAGAGTGCAGTCTCTCCACGAAGCCTTATGGACACTCATGTCCTGTCCATGGGCATGAATATGTCACCTTGCTCTCTGAGACTGAGACTCAGCCTGCTCATGGGGGGAGGGTGGTTTTGTGCCCTTCCTGGTGAGGCCAAGAGTCGTGGCAGGATTTTCCATCCTTGTTAGATCACTGAATTATAATGTATAGTAATTTTTGTAGTTTTTCATATACAGATTTACCTTAGTGCAGTGAACATATGTCTTCAAACTACCATGGCCTCTGGGAGATGCTGACCTGTTCCCTTAAGGGTGTGAGGTCCCCACCCCACTGCTCCATCCAAGTCCACTGCAGTTTTAAGACTCCAGGGCTTTGGAACACCAGCCGTCAGCCTGCTTCTGACCTCCATGCAGAAGCAGGGCAAGGAGAGGCCAGACCGGCAAGCAAGGCCTCTTCAAATAGCAGATCCATCCTTTCCTGGAAGCTGCCTTTATTTCTGTCTCCTGCTCAATCTTCTTTCTTTAGCATCAGACACACATTCAAGTTCTTCTTGGAAACTCCTTTGGATAAATGGCCACCACCTTCGACTCAGCTTGTCCTACTCAAATTGACAGCCCCTTCTTCCCTCGTCCTTACTCCTCTCCCTTATCTTTCATTTCAATAAATACCACCATCCACTGGGCACGGTGGCTCACGCTCATAATCCCAGCACTTTGGGAGGCTGAGACAGGAGAATTGCGAGTTCAAAGCCAGCCTCAGCAATGGCGAGACGCTAAGCAACTCAGTGAGACCCTGTCTCTACGTAAAACACAAGATAGGGCTGGGGATGTGGCTCAGTGGTCCAGTGCCCCGAGTTCAATCTCCAGTACCAAATAAATAAATAAATAAATACCACCATCCTCTTGCCTAAGCCTGAAAATGGAGAGTCATCTTCTATTTCTCTCTAGTCTTTGTGCCCCCTAGCCCGTCAAAGCCAAGTTCCCATGATCTTATCTCTGTGATATGTCCTCTTCATCCTTGTCTAAACCCCCACATCCAAACAGAGGTCCTCACTGTCCACAATGGCCCTCTAGCCTGGGCTTTCATCACCCACTCTCCTACCCTCCAATTCCATTCCACAGCCAGGATGGTCTTTGAAAAACCCAAATGTGATCATGGCAGCCTCTCCTTAAAGCCTTTTCTGGACTTCTGATAGACCTGGGATCAAGACCCAAATTCTCTCAGATTCTGTAGGGTGTGGATCCTCTGCACACTGTGGATGTGAAGGAGCCTCAAAGCTCATATTCACCAAAAGAATGAAATCTGGAGCTTCCGTTAGCAGTTAGTGGAGCTGGAGAATCCAAACCACAGGAGCCAGAAGCTCCACGTGCAAGCTCACCTAGGGCTCCCAACCCCATGCACAGTGGTTCCAGCAGCTCAGCCTGACCAATACCAGGACAAGCTGCAATTGCTGTCAGTGCTAAGAGAGAAGGAATTTTAGCCAGGAAGCCTCCTTAAAATGTCACCCCTAGAGGCCAGTGCTTCCAAGAATGGTGAGTACATTATTTTAACTCAAGAGCAGGGATAGAAGCTGCCTTGTGGACCAGGTCCAAGGATCACTGGTTACAGCTGTGTGTGGCCTGTGTCCAGATATTGCCCTTGGTTTTGAGGCTTAAGACAGAGGATTGGAACAGCCCTTTCTACTTATTATCATTGTTTTTACTTGGTAGTAAGCTTGGGGAGTTGTAACTTCAAGACATATGAGCATTCAGAAAAAGGAGAAAAAGAAAGAAGGCGAGTCTAGGAGAAAAGTGAATCTACCTGATTTTGAAAAATGTGAAGGAAGAGACTTTGGTTCTGCCATGTCCCCACTCCCTATTTGCTGGAGCCCAGGAACAAGCTCCAAGCTTCTTCAAGCTGCTCCAAGGTGCCTTTGGTTTCTGGGTTTATCTTTTTAGCATGGCACTGCCTCTCATGCTAACCTTCTTGAATGCAGCTTGCTTCTGGAACAGTTCCTGTCACTCACTGGTGCCATCATTTGGAAAATGGTCCATCAATATGTAGCCAGAGAAGGGTAATCTCTTTTTTCTGAGGACTTCTGGCCACAAATAGAGTCCAGTCAAAAACTGTCAGTGCCAGCAGGCAGCCCTAGTCTCTAACTGTGCAGGTTGGAAACTTGAGGACCAGGGAGGGGAAGTGACATGGCTGGGGTGATAATGATGTAGTTGGCTCCAGAACTGGGTGCTCTGTTGTTCAACCCAGTGTTCTTTGCATTATATCAAATAGTCTTATGAATCAGGTCTCTAGAGTAGTGGAATGAATCTCAGTTTTTTGCTGTACTTTAGCACGAGAGTTTTGGAGGTGGTTTAAATGATGAAGTTACTGGTACTATAGAATTTCTGTGAAAAGAAGAAAAACTAGTGAGTATAGAATACATTTGTTATTTTCTATTGCACTATTTTTAATTTTATATTTATTAAATCATAACTCCTATGTTGCTTGTAATTTATTTTATAATTCTTTATCAAATTTCTTTAGTTGAGTACTTTAGTGCAATTGTTTTTAGCATTTCACAAAAACAATAAAAGCATTGAAGGCTATCAAATGTCCTCTGCGCACAGCTTTGGCTTTGATGGGGAGCATTCTGTTTTTCATTATTTTCTTGATAATTTATAACTTCTGTTTTTATTTCTTCTTTGAACTAAGGATTATTTAGAAAAATTATTTATTTCCAAGTAGCTAAGATATTTACTTTGTTTTTCATGATTTCTAAAGTGAAGTAGCTATCAATATTGCTGCTTAGAGACAGAATGAAGAGGCTTCAAAGAACAGGTGAACAATTAAAGCCAGCTGCTGACTGGTGCCAGCTAAGTTAGGCATTTCGGTACTGCCTTCACTGACTTGGAGAAATGGGAACTGAGAGAACACTGGGCAACAGAACCCCATGGAGCCCTCAGTTCAGCATGTGTGCTCTCACCTGCTTCTCAGGTTGTGACCCGAGGACTCCTTCCCTGCTGTGGTCCCCTATGTTAGGTCCCATGCTTGCCCAAGCCCAAAGGAGGCATCTTCCCAGATGGCCCTCTCCAGTCCATAACTGGGGGTCACATCCTGCTCAGGGCTGTTTGGAGACTGTCTTCCCTTAGAGAGTCAGTGCTGGCCGGTAAGAAGTCTAGCCAGCACTACTTCCATCCCAGAAGAAATAGGGCCAGGGCAGATCTGTGCTTCTTCCAGCCTTCTTCTCAGGGGACATCTTACAGACTACCCCAGGTATAGGGCAGGAACCATTGACCTTCTGTGCTGATATCAGTTAATACGCCTCCCTGCTGTGCCAGACAAGCTGCTAGGTGCTCAGCACATAGAACCTCGTGTCCTCCTTTGGCAAGTGCCATTCCCATTGGCTGTGTGGAGACTGAGTCCCGGCTGTAGGTGATCTTGTCAGGTTACATAGCTGGGAACTGGACACAGGTTTCTCCTGGCTGCATACTCTTGTCCAGTCTCAGCCACCCACTTCTCCTCACTAAGGCTTTTCAGATGAGAGAAGTGAGGCCACAAGTTCCAAGGGACTTAACTGTGCTTGTCACAGCAGGGCCCTACTGGACTGAAACTGAAACCACTGCAGAACACACGTTCACCTGTCCTGCCTTCCCGAGTCCCTTCACCGCTGTCTCCCACCTTCCCTCTGCATCTCCTGGGACCTCATCTAATCCCTGTGTTTCCCCAGAGGTGGGTGAGTCGGGAGTGTGGGAGGATTAGGGGCAGGCAGAGGGTGAGGGGGCCTTAGAAGGAAAGCACTGCCTTTGAACTGGAGTCTGACAAGATAAATGGACTCTTACATGCTGGGTATTTCAGAGCTGCCCCCTTGGACTTTTGTACTGCCCTTATTGATCTTTCTAGGGCATTTACCTAATGATCAAGAATTATGGACCTTTTTTTGGCCTGGGATCCCACAGCATTACAATAGATCATTTAAGGAGTTTTATGGCCTTGCTTCTGGGAACTGGGATTTTAAAGCCAAAAAATAATTCTGTGTGGCCTTGGAAAGGCTGCCTTGCTTCCTCTGACCTGGTGGGCTGCTTCTCCTCCTTCCCTGATGCACAGCTTTTCAGGTTCCCTAAATCACTGGCTTCTTAGCCACCAGGCTCAGCTGTGTGGCCACTGGGCATCCATTTGCCCCTTCTGCTCCCCCTGGTCCTTGGTTCCTTCTTTCAGACTTCTTCCTTGGCCCCTTCCGACTTCTGCACCAACCCCAGCACCACGGCCTTAGAATCCAGGCTTTCTCTTACTAGGTTGGTGGGCATGTGCCCAACCTGTCACGTGTACTACTAGGTCTCAGTAAATAAAGGAGTCAGGGAATGAATGCGTGAATCCAGGAGTGACAGCTGCCTTGTTGGTACTTGGTGGAAGAGAGCAAGGAAATTGCTCTGTAGGGTTTCCTGTAGCTTTGGGGTGGAGAGCAATGTGGGACGAGGGTACCTCCTGATCCAAAGCCCTCTGGACTCCCAGGCCAGACCCATGTGCCCAGCTCAGCCTAGTCTCTCCCAACCAGCCTTGCTGCTTCCAGGTCCTCTGGGGAACTGCAGATTGTCCTTTAGGCCTCAGAAGCAGATCCCTAGGCAGCCAGGGACAGTCACAGCCTGGCCTCTTGAGCACAGCTCAGGCACCAAGCTTAATCCATGGCCTATGGTACTCTTAAGACCAAGGGTTTAATCTCTTTCAGCCCTGATATCTCATCTGGTGGGTGGAGATAAGAATACGTATGTGTGTTATTAGTAATAACTCAAGATATGAAATGTGAACTGTTAGCAGTGTCCAGCGCCCTGTTCTTCTCTTCCATCATTTAGTCCCATCAATGCCTCACCTGTGGCAGGCCTCACCCGAACTCATCATCTGCCTCCTTCGCTGGGGCACTAGATGCTCAGCTGCAGACCTAACCCTGCTCGTGGCTTCCAGGACCTCTCTGAGAGTCAGACAATCCTGGACTCCACTCTGAGGCTAGGCTTGGTGTCTCCTCTGGAGTCTGCCCTCGTTCTCAGGAATGCAGAGCATGATGTCCAGCTGGGTCCAACAGAGTGCAGTCCAAAACTGGGGTGAGGAATGTCTCCAGACCACTCCAACTCCCGGCAGTGTCTCCCTTCCCTACACACATCTAGCCCTTGCAGTTGGCACGGTTCACTCAAACACTGCCGAAGTTATTAATCATAGTGCAGTTGCATGCCTGTGCAGGTGTGTGAGCATGTGTGTGAGGCAGGGGCTGCTGTTTCTTCTGTTAGAAGTGGCTTTCAAACTGGCTACAGCTACAGCCCTCACAAGTCTTTTAAAAATGTCAAAATCCAGGTGTATCCCCAGAGATGCTGACTTCATCCTTTCGAATGGACTCTGGACACTGGGACTGTAGACAGCACCCCCTGGTAAGCCCAGCCTGCAGCTGATGTCAAGAGCAGCAGAGTTAGAGGCCCACCTGTTCCTGTTTGGGGAACATGACCTCATTTTTGTCCTAAGTGCCTGGCTCAGTACTGAGTGCACATAAATCGATCAGTAGCTGCATCTCCAGGACACCTTCCCTGCCCCGCCCCTCCCTGCCTGGCCTGGCTAGGTGTTACACACCCCTCTTATTACACTGGGTTTGATTTCCTGTTTCCCTGTCTGTCTCTCACCAGACAATGGGCGGCCCGGGGGCTTTCATCTCTGGGTCCTTTGTCAAAGCCCTCACACATCAGAGCCTATGGAGGTCACATGAATCTAAGGACATCATATCTCTTCTTTTCAGTCTCCTGCTTGTTAATGAAGTCCTGCTTTCCCTCTAGACAGCGTCTCTGCAGCTGGACACAATCCTCAGACCCTTTTAGCCTCGGCATTGGTTACTCTCACTGCGTAATCAATCGCCACGACTTAGCAACTTGAAACAATAGACATCTCTGATGGCATAGTCTCAGCAGGTCAGGGATTGGAGTAGCTGGGCTGGGTGCTTCTACCTTGAGTGTCTCTTGAGGTTCCAGCTAGGATGTCAGTGGTGGCGGGAGTTTTTGAAGACTTGACAGGGGTGGGAGAATGTACTTCTAAGGAACAAGCAAGCAGGGAGCAACCAAGTCAGAGGCCACTGTCATGTACAGACCAACCCTGGTGCAAAGTGGGTGAGAACCACACAAGGAGGACTCTCTGGGGCCATTGGAGGGGTAACCGCCATATCCCCAGGCTGAAGGCTTGCCTGGGAGACCAAGGGAGGTACCCTGGCCCTGGTTTGGCCTCTTGATATCATTTTCTCGAATTACCAACATGTATTGACCCCTCCCGAGTGTGGGGAACAATGTAAGAAACAGGGTTCCTCCTGGCCTCTTTTTGATGTTTTTAGAAAAGGCTAATAGAATACTGCCCTCTCCCCCAAGCTATCAGTCCAGAACTACTTAATAACATCTGAGCTCCCTGTGAAAATTTGCAAACTGAGACCTTGGAATAAGCCAGAATGTTCAAACATTTCTAGAGCTTGAACTTAGTTTCTATGGCCTTGGTGATGGAAGCCAAGAGGAATGGGAACGGAAGGGAGATGAGGTGGAGGGATGCTGTCCACTTGGACTCTACCAGAGAAGAGGCCTGGCTGGGGGAGGTCCAGCCCCTGCTCCTGCCTCTGAAATGGAGTACAGCAGGAGGCAAGGCCAACCCTGCCAGGAACTTGGGCAGGCTTCCCCAAGGGAGGCAGCAGGGTGCCCCGGGGTAGGGAGCACTGAGCACCACTCTTGGTAGGATCCGGGGGGCTTCGTTTCTAGTTGCATCTGCCGTGTGACTTTCACCGGTTGTTCTTTCCCTCGGGTCTCAGTTTCCCCATCTCTAAAGGATTGGTTAGATTAATACATTACTTATTGGACTTTAAAAATACAGTGGCATCTTCATTTTCCAAATTAAATCTTCCAACTAATGAGGTGAATACAATGTTATAGCATCATTATGATATAAAATAAACAATATTATAACAGCTAACATGCACTCAATGTTTACTATGTTCTAAATATGGTTCTTTAATGCTTTGTACACATTAACTAATTTAATTCCCACAGTGGCCCTGGAAGGTATTATTTTTTTTTAATGGTCATCATATTTTATTTTACTTTATTTTTTTGTTCCCAGGGATGGAACTCAGGGGCTCTTAACCACTGAGCCACATCCCCAACCCTTTTTTAAATTGTTTATTTTGAGACAGGGTCTCACTAAGTCCTTAGGGCTTCACTAAGTTGCTGAAGTTGGTCTTGAACTTGCAATCCTCCTGCCTCAGCCTCCTGAGGCACTTGAGATTACAGGTGTGTCCCATTGGCTCATCATCCTATTTTACAGAGGGGGAACCCAAAGCACCGAGAGGTAAAGTAACTTTTATAAGGCTACACAGTGTGTGACCTGAACTTATGTAGGGAGGCCCCAAAGCCTTGCTCTTGCCCCCTCTGCTATATAAAGAGAAGCAGATGGGGCTGTAGACATGGGAGGAAGAGCTCTGGGAAATCTCTACTTATTCCTTTTCTCTTTCCCTCTTTTCCCACTGGGCCTGGCCTTACGCATAGTTAGAGACCTCTTTGATTTGTGGATATTTTTGTTTGGGGTTCTGGCTCTGGATAAGCTATGGCTATATCTCTTAGTGGGCTCTGCAGACACCTTCACCTGGACCATCTGGGATGCTTTCTTAGAATACAGATCTCCAGTTATTTTGCAGGTCTATAGGACCCAAGTGTCTGTGTGGAACCCAGCAACCTCTGCATTATTAAGCATGCAGAGGGTTGCAGGCTCACTGCCGTGGAAGAAATGCTGCCTCATAAGCAGGGCTGGGCAGCTCAGGCAGCCATGGAGCTTGGTAGGGCCTAGCAATGTCCTTACAGGGGGAGACACAGGAGCCTGACAGCCTAGGTGAGGTCTTGTGATTGCCACTCCATGCCCAGGCACTGCTAGACCATCTGCCAAACCTGACCTCATCTTGGGCCACCAGCCCAGGTTGTGATAACCCAGAGAGGGCAAGGAACACCAACTGCCCAAGAGCAAAGCCTGGGTCTTGGTCATTGTGACATTCTGGACCACAATTAATCAGCACATCTGTGAACACACCAGGTGACTAGAGAACATTTTTATGCTTTGGAGAGAAAACAATTTTCATTACTGTTCAGCACAGCCCAGGAATCTGAGAAACAAATGGCATAAACATTCTTGTGTTAATTATTGTAACTCCTCGAGGTCATTACCACCCAGGAACTGATTAGGACTGCAGAGCTGCTGACTGCAGAAGGCATTTTTGCAATGGGAAATTTGGATGATTATGGCCTCTCCTCAGGGGCCTCTTGGGCTGTTGGATTTGGGAAAAGGTCATTAATAAATGTATAGTAGTCACGGGGTAATCAGGTCATGCTCACGAGGGTAGCTGTTCCATTGAAAAGAAATTGGGCAAGAAGAAAGGAGCATACAAGGGTTTGGGACAGAAAGATGGGGCGGTGGGGTGTGTTTAAATCAGGCCTGGGCTCAGCCTGGTGTCTGGTCCAGGAGAACATACTCTTTGGTCATTGTTTAAGTCATAGACGCACCATGCTCTAGCATTTCCTCAGGAAGTGATTCCTGGGCAGTTTTATTAATTAGTGTGTCCCATTGTGTCCTGCACATAGCCGGTCCTCTACCAGGGGCAGTTCAGTAAATAGCCACGAGAGAGAAGCAGTGAGCCCATAGTCCTCCTAATCCCCTTCTGAGGTGCAGGATCCCTCAAGAAAAGCCTAGGACCCTGAAGCTTAAACTTTATTGCTTCGACACAAATGTGTATCTGGGCCTCTCTAGCATTCCTCTTTTTTTTTTTTTTAATATTTTTTTAGTTGTAGATGGACACAATGTCTCTATTCTATTGCTTTGTATGTGGTGCTGAGGATCAAACCCAGGGCCCCACGCATGCGAGGCAAGAGCTCTACCGCTGAGCCACAATCCCAGCCCCTCTAGCATTCCTCTTTTGGACTTCTGAGATAGCAGGAAGTTCTGTTTCCAGGAGGCCTGAACCTTCTCCAGAGAGAAATTACAAAGTGTATTTTAAAGTCAACATTCTAACCCTGGGATTAAGCCTGAGGGACCAATAGGCTTGTGTGCTAGACACAGTGGGGCACATGAATTAATTCTTGCCTCATCCTTCAGATGTGCCGGTGCTGGAAGGATGGTGGAATACTTCTGAAGAACAGGAGCTTCATCCTGAAGCAGGAGAGTATCAAAGATGTTATGTTGATGTTGGCAGCTGGGTTATGTCAGCCAAGAGCCTGAATTATTACTATTATTCCATAAAGGCAGCTGACACCATGTTCACTGTAACAGTTGCTACCAGGAGCAGGCACTGTACAGATGAGGGAACTGAGGTCCAATAACTTGCACAGAGTCATGTGGCTCAATGGCAGATAAAGTTGAGGGACACAGATCTGGCTGAGTCATCATATTTTGCCTCTTGGGTGAAAAACAGAGGATAAAGAGACTTGGTAACCGAGGGAAGGATTAATTTTAAAGGACAGATATTAATTGAAATTGAATGAATTCTTGGACCCCATGTGAGGAGGTGGGAGGTGAAGCAGTCCCCTAGATAATGTGTCTTGCCACTTGAACCAGACTTGTTGACAATTACTCATTCTGAATGTGGCCCCAGGGGACACACAAGGAGCAGTAGCCATGGTGACTGCATGGACAGGATGGCTAAGAAAACAATGTTCCCATCTGTGATCTCCAGGAGAAGCCACATGGCCGGTGAGTCAGCCTCTGCCAGGGGACATGCACAGGAGTTACAATGCCAGGCAGGATCCCATGAGAGCTTGCTAAGAGGGCAACAGAGATGGGCCAGGCTGTCGGAGCAGACTAGCAGAGCTGGAGGGAGCCTTCTGGAATCTTCTAGTCTACTTCTGTCAATTATGGGTAGGAAGACCTGAGATCTGTGGGCTCAGATCTTCCTGAACCACACAGATGGATAAAAAGTGCCACTGGCACTGGGTCCCAGCTTCCCTGTTGCCAGGGTACAACCTCCTCTCAACAGCTCCTAACCATACTCCACAAAACCTGGCTCTTCCTCCTGCTGCTCCAAGCCCTGCTGTGCGACCTCTGAAGACCAAACACCACGCTGCAGCTATGAGTGGCGGGGGGACAGGGGCTTGTTCCTTCCCCTGTCCCTTGGCCACTTGGAGGGAGAGATTCCGCTTGGCCACCAGGAGCAGTGTGATTAGGCCAGACTTGGGGGCCCTCTGCTGGGCAGCTGTTGCCTGACCTGTGGGACAGCGACTGGAAAGAAGGGAAAGACTGAGGGAAGCTGGCTGGTGGGGGTGAGTCCCAGGTTGGCCCTGGAGAGGGTCATTTGAAGTAGAGTCAATGGTGGCAAAATTGTGACCAGGAAGCCTCCTGTCCTCCAGCTCCTTCCTGCCACTGTGCTCTGCCAGCAGTTCAGTGCCCCCTGCTCTGGGCCTACCTGGAACATTCTCCTCCATTCTAGGGTGGCTAATAATATCTGATATTAGCCTTAAAGGGTAAATGCATCATTTCCCCTCTCCTGAAAGGCGTTATTTGAAAGGAAATAGGACTCTTTGAGGGGAGAAGGAAACTGGGCCTTATTCCTGGCATCGCCCACCTACTCCCCTCATGGGGAGGCCTTTGTAGAGGCACCTGTTTGACAGTAGTTCTGCCCTTGGTTGGAACCCCACCCCTTTCTGGTTCTTTCAGCAACTCACTGACTTCTCTGACCCTCTGTTTCTTCATCTATGAAATGGGAACAATTCCCACCTCCCATCTTGCCTTGGGTGTTGAGATGAAATAGGAAAGCGTTTGTCTTGGGACTCAAAAATTATCAATTTCCTTCATCAAGGTCCTCAATTTTCTCATCTGTGAAATAGGAATTCTTTTTTGCCTTAGAAAATTGGAGCTGGAAATATCATGTTTCAGAAATCAGGAAGTGCTATGAAAATCTAAGTGTTAAATTTTATTTTTGAAGTGTTGTGAATTCCCACTGGAGCAGACAGGCAAGAGAGGATATCTTAGTGCAGATCAAACTGTGCGACATTGGAGGATCCAGTGAGAAGGCCTTCCAGGAGCCTTGGTGCTCACAGCTGATTCTCATGTGCACAGTCCTCAGGACAAAGGTCAGGAGAGCCTCTGCCTCCTCCATCTCCACTCCCCCACCTGAAGGAAGGATCAGACCAGGTTGCGGAGAGGGAAAGTGATTCACACAGCTCATGGGGACAAGAAGTGTCAGGACACCCCACCTTCTACAATGGAACTGGGTCTTCTTTTCACATAGTCTTTCTTCCCTTAGGGAAATGGATTTTGAAATGGGATTTTGAGGACAAATTCCAGCTCTGTGATCCTGAGCAACTACTTGGCCTTTCTGAGACTTTGTTTCTTTACTTCTGAAATGGGGGCAATAAAATCTTTGCAGAGGATTATTTGGGGACTTGAAGTAGCAGGAGGCATGTGTAACTCCTGGCTTGTGCTCCTTCCTATATGATCCCCAAATCAGGAGCTCGACTTTCCTGTTGCTATAAGTCATCTCAAGCCATCCAGGTATGTGCCCTCTATGTCCCTCTGTGTGAACTCTGCCAAAGAGACATCAATCTACTCTTTGCTGTGTCCCCGTAGGGATAGGAGGCTCATCCTTTCCTTCCATGGAATTTCTGTACAATTCATGTGGTGGGGAAATTCCCAGTGCAATGACAATTTTTATCTCATGCAATCCAAACAATTGGCAGAGTCTTGGGAAATTTATGGAAAATATCATAATATTTTTGTGTGTAAATTTGTGTGTGTGTGTGGTGTGTGGTGTTGGGAATTGAACCCAGGCAAGCACTCTACCAGCTGAGCTCTATTTTCATCCCAGAGGGCTTCTTGAACCAAGTGTTCAGATGACCCCTGAACTTTCTTGTCTCCCAATCATATCTGCATGTGAGTCCACCTTCGTGTTTCTCAGTTTCTCCCAGCTTGAAGCTGCTGTCTTCTACTTTTAAAATCAGCTCTGCATGCCCATGAGCCAATGCTGACCTCAGCAGTCGGTACCTCTGTGGGCTCAGATCTATTGGGCTGGGTTGAGGGATTCTTCCTGTAGCCCCAGGCTCAGCCTCCGAGCCTCTGTCTAGCTCCTGCTAATCCCTTGTTCCCACGCTCTGCCATTTCTTAAGAATGCATCGAAGCAGATAGTTGTCAGTCTCCTCACAGAGAGGCACTTGAGAAATTATTCTCCTTTTAATCTCCCTAATACACCTTCAGGGTAAGTCCATCTCATAAATGAGAAAACAAGGCTCTGAGAGATGTCATGACTTGCCCAAGGTCACATGCCAGCAAACTGTGAACTAGGACAAAAAGCCTGATCTGTTTGATTAGAGATGACAGAATGAGTTCTTCCCACATGGGTATGAAGGAAATGAGGTTTTTTTTTTTTTTTTTTTTGTAATACAAGACAAATAATATCTCACTTGTTATTATTTCTATATGTTCTGGATGAAATGGAAAAGCACTAGAAGGCATGTTTAGGGGAGTGGTCAGAGTTGATTACATGTTAGTCAGCTCAATGCACTGGGCAGCCACTTGAATGGCAAACAAGAAGGGTGGTATTGAGGAGCCAGCTTAGTGTGGCAGGTTGGTAAAACTGCATGGGGCTGCTTCTCAAAAAAATAAGATCCTGCGTTAGATTCTCCCCACCCTCCATCCAATGCCCTGCTCCCAAGGGGTTTTACTTTCAGTCATAGGTGAGTCTGGCTGGGAGGGTAGACCGTGCTCCTCTGGACATGTGATTCCTGAATACAGGAAGGGCAGAAGGTCCTATGTGATCTGCAAAGGCAACTTTCACTATGCTAACAATATTCACCCCCATCTCTTAGGTCCTCCTCATGACTCAAATCCTATTTCTGTGGTGGCCTCATTCTTGCCCTTCCTTCTCCTAGGGAGCCTTCTCCTTTTTGAGTTTTATTGCTCTCCATAATGTGCATGTAATGAGAGTGTGTAATGGCTGAATCCTGATCCTTTCTGATTGGGTTGAACTATGGTTCCTAGCATTCCCCTTCTTGTAGGTCTCTGGTTAGGGAGGCCAGGAGAGGGATTCCTTGGAAAGGTGGTCAGGGCAGAAGGGAAGCAGCCACATTGTAGCTCTCATATTTGTCATTCAGCCTTTGGTTTACCCTGCTGGCCAGAGGCAGTAGGCTTCCTGCCATTTCTCCACCATCCCCTGGAAACTTCTACAGCTTCTCAAACTCCCCATCTAGTGTGTGAGTTTAGCCTTTTCATAGAGTGTCCTATCTTTTGCAGAAACACACCATCAAGGTCAGAGCAATAAAACTGACAGAAGGCTCCATCCACCCTGGTGTGATTCAAGCCCAGGCTCAGGGGTCTGGCTCATCCTTGCTTCCTGCACTATGCCTTCACCTGTCTCTCCTTACCACCTGCATTGCAGACCTGGAGATCCAACATCAGATGCAGAGACCACAGGCTCACACAGTGATGGACCAGCTCCCATGAAAACAGAAGGTGAAGATCAAATCTCTGTAACAACTCTCTTATTTTTTATCTCCCAGTAGTTTCACTTTTCTATTCACCCTTAATTGATACTGAGCACGTGAAGTGGTTGATGATGACCCATGAATCTTATCCATCTTTCAGAACTTGGCTCAAGTATCACCTCCTCCAGAAAGCCTTCCCTGATTTTACCAGTTATCAGAGTTTGCTTCTGTCTCTGGGCTTTTGGAGCACTTACTAGCCGGTCCAACTTCAGGTTTAAGTTTTCCATTCCCTAGTGGGTGCCTTATTGCTTTAGGTCAAAGCTTCCTACATTTCATAGATTGTACAGGTCTTTATTCTCTCCCTGGAAGATTCTGATCCTGTGAAGCTTCACTGAGAGCAAGAATATGATGATCAAGAGGTTTGAGAAACTTAGCTCCAAGTAAATGATGAGCTCTCAGATGACAGGAACCATGTCCTTGATTTATGTGACAGCAATTGTTCTGGCCAGTCGTGACAGTAGTAGGTTATGGAAAGGGTGCTCAAACCATCCTATCCTGAGGCAACAGCCTGGCTTAGAATTCCCAATGACCAGATCTCTTGGATTGCTTTCTTCCTTTTTGCAGGGAAGCAGGTGATGATGTCCCCAGAACTCAAGTGCTGAGGACATCATTCCTCCCTGTGATCCTGGGTGTGTTAATTGTCTGACCAAACTGCCCTAGGACTCCCTCACCTCTGTGCTTCTGGAGAGGAGACTGTCCTCATTGACCACCCCAGCAGTCACCTCCTCTCCCTAGTGCTTATTACTCTTGGCTTTGACTCTCCCCTCTGTGCATCTCCTAGTGCAAGTCCCCCAGGGCTTGGGCCTGACACATCCAGTCTCCTCCACCTTTTCCTTGGGGCTTTCTCTCCACTTGTTTCTCCAGCACATTTGAGTCTGATCCAAACACAGAGGTAAGCACTCAATGAAAACAGGGGCCAAACTGTCCTCTGGTCAGGAACAAGTGGCAAATGGGGCAGCATTGAAGGCCTTCTGGGTATGCCTCTGGGCCATGCTGGCTGGGTGTCTGTGAGATTCCAAGTCTGGCAACAGTGATCCGAGTTGTCCCCCTCCCTCCTCATCAAAACTCAGATCCCCCATTGCCAATCTTTCTGTGACTGCGTCTCCTAGAAAGGTCAGATCTGATGTCCGTGCCGGAAGCTTTTGTGGGAACCCCTCACGGTGGATGCATCTGCTCCCTAATCAAAACACAAGCAGGTTTCTCATGCTGGGCTCTAATTTGCAGAACACATGCATAATTGAGACAGATTATCTCTGCTTTCTAGCTATAGTTCTTTCTTACTCTTTTGGGATTGATACTGGGCTCTCTAGTGCTGCTAATAGAGGCCCACACCCACTTCCTGTGCAGGAAGACTGGATGGCCTCGGCACCTATCTTCCTCTAGGATCTGATTCTGAGGAATATGGATGAGTGCCTTGCTCAGGGGAGACAGAGGACTCCTGCTCTTCAGCTGACACATGGGCCAAGAAGAGGGTGATAAATGATGGGTGGGCTCTCTATTGGGCATATCTGAGGAGAGAGTTTCTCACCTGCATCTTTGAGGATGGTCAGACTCAGGGAGCCTGAAGCTATCGAGAGGGCTACAAAAGAGCTAAAGCTTTTAAGCTTAAGCTTACCACTAGGACATGGCCGAGGTAAACCCAGGCCTCACTGCCCATGTGTGTGATTTCCCTCCATGATCTTGCAGGACAAGGAAGCTAGAAAGCAGTCAATGAGATTGGCTGTACCATTCTGTTTGAAGTCGGGGCAAAAAGAGGGGCCACCACCTGGGCCTTTTATGGGAAAAGGGAGGCCAATCCATTTAATTACCACCCCACTAGACCCCTGGAATCCTCCTTCCAGCCAGAGTGTGAACAGTCCTGATAGCATCTGAGTTGCTCCAACACAAACCTTTAAGCAATTCATTTTCTACATTTATAAATAAGTCAATAAAAAAGATGTTCAACATAATTTCCCCAGAGAATGGAAGGAGGAGAAAGCATGAATTGGAAACTCCTATTATCTTCTGTTGTCTTGTCTCTGATGACAGATAATGGCGAGTGGTGAGGAGGATTGGCTGGGGAGAATAATGCTTAGGTAGAGATCGACTTTAGAATGTGTCATTATGCATCCAATTCAAAGGGGGAAAAAAAAAAAGAAAGAAAGGTACAATAAGATTAGCCAGGCTGCTCTATCCAGGCCTGGCTTCCTTGCACATCTGGATGAGTAGCAGCCCCTTGTAGTATTAGGAGCCACTGCATGAATCTCCCTCTTTAAGCTCTCCCCTGGGTCTTCAGAGAGCTGATTAATTGGTCCGATACTCAAGGCTCGTCATGGAGATCTTAATTAAGAAAGAAATCGCTACATTGTGAGTTCCCTGGGAATCGATAGCCCTGGGGAAGTCTTCTCCACCTGCTACTCAAGGGATGGCGAGGACAAGAAGACAGAGCAGGCATCGAATTAATGGGACTAAAATATTGCAGGTGGTAAGAAAGAAACAGTGGGGAAACTCAGCAACTTGGGGACAGCCAGGAGGGAGGAATTATCGAGGAGGATCTGGCCAGGGCTGGGGATATAGCTCAATTTAGAGCGCTTGCTTTACATGCTTAGGGACTTGGGTTTAATCCCCAGTACCAGGGGTATGAAGATAATATGACCAAAGGATTCAGGCATTCGAGACTGAATGGAACTGGTTGGAGGCTCCCCACAGGGCAGTGAATATCGGGGGCATCTTGGAATTAGGGTCAGCTTTTGAGATTCCATTTAAAGAAGATGCAAAAATTAGAACAGTTCTTTTTAACCCTAACTGCCCATGAGAGTCACCTGCCCAGGAAGTCACCCAATGCTCCAACTCAGATAAGCCCAATCACAACCTCCAAGGGATAAGAACCAAATGCTGAAACATTTCAAAAACTCCCTGGGGGTTTCTGTGGGGGCACTTAGGGCTGAGAACCACTGGTCACAAGACTGAGGTACAGAGCCTATTTCTTCTCCAAGTGTGCTCCATAGATAGACCACCAGCATCAACATCACCAGGGAGATGGTGAGCAGTGCAGAATCTCAGACCCTGCCCAGATCTACTGATGTAGAATTGTTGGGATTCCCAGCCCGTTCATATGCATGTCAAATTTTGAGAAGCCAAGGTATAGATGGCAGGTTTTCTGGGTTCCATTCTGACTCCAGTAAAGAGGCAAATTACAGCTGGTTCTGGGTGTGCATGGGTCCTCCTCTGTGGTATTCAATCAGCTGCAACCTTGGATGGAAAATATTTGAAAAAAGAAATTGCATCTCTACTGAACATGTAACTTTCCTGTGTTGTTATTACTTCTTAAGCAATACAGAATAGTGACTCTTCACATTTGCATTGTACAAGGTATCATTAGTAATGTAGAGATGATTCTAAGTGGATAGGAGGATGTGCATAGGTTATATGCAAATATTAAATCATTTTATGTAAGGAACTTGAGCCTTCTCAGATTTTGACCCTGGAACCAAGGCCCCAGAGATACCAAGTGTCCACTGTACCTAACTTCCCTGAGTTTTACTCTGTGTCAAGGAGAAGAAGGATGCCTCTATGTAGCAGGCTATCAGAGAAGGAGATGCATGCATTATGCAGAGCACATCACAGACCCCAGTACACTGCAGCTTCTCAATAGATGCTGCCTCCTTTCCCCTCTAAAGAAGGACAGAACCAGAAACTGCATGTAAGGCATTTAGTAGAGTGCTTGCCTTTACTAAGTGCTAACAAGTGTGAGCTATTATGATTTCCTCAAGTGTTTCTTAGGCAGACAGAGGGACTTTTGCCTTTCCTCAGCTTCAACAACCCTTCCAGCCCTCGATGTCTTACTTTAGTCAGCTATTTCCATGTCCGTCTATCCTACAGGATCATTTGCATCTACTGGGGCACTATACAGCTTACCTCCTTGAACCTAGTATGAAGTTAGACCAAGAAATATATATTAAGTAGACGTGAAGGACATAAAGGGTTCTTTAACTCAGAAACAGAAAGGTTGGGTGGTCTTGCCCCTGGGGTTTCTGGGTCCCTAGACAGTTTCTTGGCCCTTGGGGAAGATCCTTATCCTCTGAAGGAGAAAAGAGTCCCTTTCAAGACTCTGCAAATGGAAAGCTACTAACTAAACATGTCATGGAATATTCTGTGTGTTGGATTAATTTCAACCCATAAAACTAAGTGCTTTGTAGACCTAATTAGACAGTGAACTTCTAGAAAAATAAGCCAACTTTGGGATCATTTCTGGACTCCTTTTATTCCCAGCATGCTCTGGCTGGAGGGGAAATAAAAGAAGGTCAGTGCCCTTCTGTTGCCAGGTCCTGCGATGGAGAGGCAGAGGCTTGGCAGATGGCAGCAAGGCCCTCTTAATTTGTGGGTCACTGAGGAGCCACCTGTGAACAACGCCAGCCCTTTTAATGAAACCACTTAATTGGTGTGAACATAGGTGAGTGTACAGGTCATCCTCGCTTGGGGCAGGGGCTCATATGGGAGCATGAGGCTAACCATACTCTCAGGAAGATCATGTTGCCATCAGGGCCAGGAAAGAGAGAGTTGGAATTAAAATATTGAGAAAACAGTCATAGTCTTCACTAGGAAACCAAATAAGAGCCAGCCTCCCTGGACACCAGGACCCATGAGCAGTGAGCCAAGGACTGGAAAAATTCCCTCAGGACTTTGCTAAAAGTCAATTGTTTGTATTGAGTGACACATTCACTCATCCAGCAGAAGTATTTTGAGTCCCTACTCTGTGTTAAGTACAAAAAATATTTTTCTGTACATAGTTCCATTCAATTTTGTTTAATTAGACAAGACTTTTCTGAGTTCCTTCTTCCTAATTTTACCTATGGAAAGGACTTAAAGAAATAAAATAACTTAGTCCCAAATCACACATCAAAAACTGTGTGATCTGAACAGTGAACTGTTTGTATCTGGCCTTGATGGATAGAAGGAGTTTGTAGCCATGACTTTTGGATTCTTTGAGGCAAGAATCCCAGAACAGCTTAGGAAATGGGTGATAGAACATCATACAAAGATCAGGAACCATTGAAAGAGAGGATGCTGTTTCAGGTGGCCCTGGGGTACATAAAACTGGGTGGGGAACATCAAATCTGAGCTGCCTTGATTGGTGCAGATCCAACATCTAGAGTAGATCAAGCCCCTGGCTGAAAGATTTGGGGAGTCAAGACATGTGGTTCCTGGTCCTCTCTCTACCTTTCAAAAGGCATTTGACCTTGCAGTGGTTCTAAGCTCTTGCCATCTGGGGATCAGGGCTAGATGGCTGCCTGGGTCTTTGAGAATTAGGTTGGTCTGATTCCCTGAGCTGTAGGGCTGCTGTGTTCCTGGAATCGCTGCTCAAAGTTCTGCAAATTGTAGAGAAGCCGGTGGTTAGACACTTCCCCTTTGCACTATGACAACTTGCACACATATCCATGCACCTCTAGCCTGGCTGTGGTGGCCTAGGTCTGTCCCACTACACTGAGAAACTTGCATTTTTCTTTCATCCTATACTTCCTCTGAAACTCGGCTAATCTGCAGCTTGGGCTTGCTGATGAGCCCTCTCGTAGTTCCTATGGAAGGTGTTCAAGGTGGGGAAGCATTTCCCTGGCTATTCATGAACAAGAATGGGCACAAGGGGCATCCTGTCCTTTGTCCTCCTCTCAGTTTCCCTCAGTTTTCCAGATGACAACAAGAGCCACATGGAGGGGAAAGATGTAACAATGAAAGAGATGGTTAGCAGGAGTGTGTACAGAAAAGTTTGAGAGATCAGACGAGACACTCCCAAGTCCTTTCGTATCAATCCTCTGTCTGCTGCGTGTCTACTCCCTTCTTCTGGGGAGGCAGATCTGTTGTTGCTGAGTGCATGAAGGGAGCCAAAGGCAACCCTCAGCCTGTCCTTCAGTCCAGGGGATGAGGTTGAGTCCACCAAGCAGAAACATCTATACCAAGTGCATGATGCCCAACCAGCCTCACCCATAAAAACACGGGACACCTGTTCATTCATCTAGCACATTTATTTCATGCATCTACTTACTATTTGTCAATCACTGTGCTGTGCTTCGGGAACTACAGTGAAGAATATGATCCACATGAGCACCACTCACAGACTTATAATCTTGCACTAGAAATATTAAACCAATAATGACACAAATAATTACCAAACCACATTGCAGGAGGTATGGCATGTGGCAGCTTCTAACCTTCCCTCCTCTTCCAAGTTGGAGCCTGATGAAAAGTGTGTCAGCTATGGATGGCCAGTGGAGGATCTTAGAGGGGAAATACAGTCCCACATCTCTCACCCTCTGGCCCTTGGGAACAGTTGAGCAAATGAATAGGAAAGAGAAAGGAAGAAGATGCTATAAAAAATTAAAAACAATAAAAAACCAAAGCTTGAACTTGTAAGGTGTTAGGGCAATGGAAGAGAAGGACATCCCGTCAATTCCATCTCTTCCAAGTCACTGACATTGGTTGGTCCTCCTGACCCTGTCTCAGCTCAGACTTTCATCACCTTTTCCCTGGAGAGTTGCAGGGCAACGCTTGTCTCCAGTCTTGCCTTCCACCCACCATGAGCAGCCTTCATGGAGGTCAGCAGAGAACTCTGCCTACAGCAAGGGTTTTTGCCTTTGGTGCCACTGATGACTTGGTATAGACAATTCTGGTTGTCTGGAGCTATTGGGTGCACTGCAGAGTGTTTTGTAGCCTCCTTGCCAGTAATGACAATTAAAAATGGGTCCAGAGATTGCCAAATGCTCCTTGGGAGTCAAAGATCACCCCTGGCTGAGAAAGACTGGCTTAGAGATAGTGTGCCCTGAACTTGGCATTCAAGGCTCTCCGTGATCTGATTCCAAGTTGCTGTTCAGGACGCTTTTCCGCTCTTCCTCTGTCCTTTCCCTTGCATCCTACCATGTAGCCACAAGCAAGTACATACGACTTCCTGACAGCGCCCTCCTCTCCTCTCCTTGTTTTTGACCCTGCTGCAGTCTCTGCTTGGAGTGCCCTTTCCTTTCTATGTATATTTTAAAAATCCACCATGCTTCAAGGTCCAAAAGCCCCCTCTGAGTAACTCCTCCAGGTCTCTGGATTTCAGTGTTCTCAACTTCTAAATAAGGATAAAAGCCTTTCCCATGAATTGCCCAGAATCAAAAAACTGTCGGGGATATGGGACTCAGGGACTCATTTGGAGGCAGATGGAGGGGCAGAGAAGTGGAGTGTCTTGTTGAAATCACACAGCCAGATGGAGAAGGAGCTGGGCCTCAAGCCTGGGGCGCTACATTCCTAGGTCAGCTTTTAAACCTAGCTTTTGCATGAAGGAGGCTTTTTCTAATCAACAGCTTTGTGAGTGGGTCACATAACCTATCTGTACCTCAAGGCATCTCTCTTTCAAGTGAGGGGCTCATTCAATGTCCCCAAAAGGTCATTTCAGGTTGCTCTGAGCCACAAAGAGTCTAAATTTCTTTTTCTTTTGGAGAAAAATTATCATCCAAATAAAAAGTCTTCTCATTATTAATGCTTCCCCAATTCATCCCATGGTGGGAGCCTAAAATTTCGGCTCTCACTACATGCTGTCAAAACTGAACTCCAGAACACAACTCCCCAGAAGGTTAACATAACGGGTTTGCTCCTCATCATGGCAATGCTCCACATCATGCCTCCGAATCACTCCCCAGCTTCGTTCTTCAAATTCAAACATGAACCAGAAATGACAAATGATTCTTGTAATGCGCTCTCTGACACAAATCATTTCTGATTGCTGGGGACCCTGGACAACCTTGAGCATGCAGAATCAAGACAAGAGGGAGAGGTCTTAGAAAATGAACAACTTCAACTTCTTGTCGACAAGAACCCTCAGCTCACGAGGAAGCAGCCGTGTGTGCTGACTGACAAAGAGATTGCTTCTTTAAAATGAGGCCAATCTGTTGGAGATTGGCCTGGGTGGGCTGTGTCTCATCTCACGACACGCTAAGCAACCTTCAAAGAGTTTCAGATGCCAGTAAGAAAACAGACATCCACGTGAGCAGGGCTCATGATGTGTAAGACACTTCTGCATGTGATGTCCTTACAATGACTTGGGTATTTATTGCTATTTTCCTTCTTGAAAGGAGGAAGGAGCCCCTCAGAGAATTTCAATAGCTTTGCCACGGACCCAACATGTGCTGTTAGATCTAGAAGTGGAACTGTGTAGAACACTCCAAAGCCATCGCCCTACCCCCAGGGCTACCTCTAAGGTGTAAAGCTTTTTTTCTCAAGTGTCATTGGGCCTCATTCTCTGTGGACTGTAGGTAAAAGCTTAGGGTTAACGTGCATTGATGTGAGATAGGCTGGTCTGGAAAATAAGGGGATTGAATGGGTGAACATAAATATTCCTCATGATTCAAATGAGCCCTGGTGGCCAAGAGCTTCAGAAGCACTGAAAGAGTGCTTTCCTTCTTTTCCTTAGCAGTACAGGAACCCTATAGATAAGGATTTTGTGGAGAGGGAACTAAGACTCAGTAGTTAAATGACTTGTTCAAGGCAGAACTTGGCTCATGAATTGAGGCAGAGATCAATGGATGTCCACTAAGAATTCATTCTACATTTCAAAGAGTGAAGCTGAGGCTGGGAAGTGGTTCCCTGGCCAAGAAATGCCTACCTCACATTCTCTGGACTAGTGACCAGTTCTTAACAAATATCACTTCTTGGTACAAGTGAGTCTGAAGCTCTTGAGCAGCTCTGTCTTTCCACTCTGGACAGTAGACAACAATCCCTAGTCTGACTTCAGAAGATGACAGCGTGTCCAACAGTCCAAATCCCTGAAGAACTATGTGGGTCAGTGTTGCCACCTTTACTCTAGCCTTCCTGCATATTGCCAAGTGCATAAGACAGACAGAAACTTAATTTGGATTAAGTCATTGAGAGTTGAGGAATTGTTTGTTTTAGCATCTAGCATTACTCTGTGTGACTAACAGAGACAAAAGAGTTTTGTTTCAGATGTGCTTGCTTTTAATAACTTCACCATAGAGTGGTCCCACAATTATTTAGATTTCAGCAGATCATAGAAACATTTCTCCTTATTCCAAAAGTCAAGAGAAAAAGCAAAGTGATATTCTTCCCCCCTGCTCAATCCGGGGAGAATATTGGACTGATATTCATAATTCTGACCTGCTTCTGGAGCTGGCTACTTTCCTAAGTTTTCCCATCACAGTAAAGGACGTCAGCATGTACTCAATGGAGTGACAGTCATTCTGGGTTTCTGTCTTTCCTTTCCCTCCACATCCTGACTTTCAACAAGTGCTGCAGGGTCTACCTTAAAAACAAATCCTGTTGTGCTGGAACTGCTCATACTTATATGAGCCCTTTGCATATTTTCAGACACCTTGTAATCCAGGTGATTCATGTGGGAAGATAAGGCAGCAACTTACATCAGGGAGATGATTGGCAAATGCTACAATCCAGGGAGCCCTTATTCCCACAGAGCTGACTGTTAAATGCTCAACACACTACTAACAATATTTCAAATCTCACCTTTTCTCATCACTTCTGTGGCTACCATCCAGGTCACAGCCACTAACACCTCACCCTGTAATGTGAACCCTCCTGACTGGTCTTCCTCTTTATTTTCTGCTCTTACCCAGTTCAATTCCCACAGAGTAGCCACAGTGATCTTGTTTTTTATAATCTAAGGAACACTGCACCAGTCCCCTGCCCAAACTTATCTTTGACTCCATTGCCTTTAGAGTCAAATTAGAACTTCCTTCTGTAGTTTACCAGATCTTATATAATATGGCATCTGTCTACCTTTCTGACTCAACCTCCACCACACTCCCCTTACTCCTTGGCAGCCATGGTGGTCTTGTTTCTGCTCTGCAAACATAGTGAGCTTGTTCTAGGCTCAGATCTCTGTATTTGCGGATTCTTCTGCCCAGCATCTTCTCCCTCTTGGTCCCCACAGAGTTCACTCTTGTGCACCACAATCACTTCTGCTTCAGTATCTTGTCTTGGTAGAGGCCTTCCTTGAGCTATCTACCATGGTCCCCTCTCATGCAGTCCTTCTGTAGCAGAGATTCCTCCCTGGAATTGAATGAGGCATTTGTTTACGTGTTTACAAGTACAGTCTTCTGATTTCACTGGGATAAACTTGAGAGTAGAAACCTTGCTTGGTTCACTGAATGGTGTCTGGTCCCAGCAGATACTCAATGTACATTTTGCTAAGCAGACAAACACATGCCTGAATCAGGTTGTAGCTGCTAAATGATAATGTGGGCTGAGGTTCCGGGAGGCAGGGCCTATTAGGACAGTTGGACGGTTAGATAGGCTGACTATGTCCAAGGAACAAAGAACAAAGTGTAGAACCAAGGGGAAAATATAAATAGAGCAGAAAGGGCACTTGCAAGAGAAGTGAAAACTGGGTTTCGGGTCAGCATTAGCAATGAATGTCCCAAACTAATGGGTCTAGGAGGGGTGATGGGAACAGAATCTGATTTATCTAATGCCCTTTTGTTAGGGCATCAGCTGGAGAGTCCATCCTTAACCTCTCTGAACTTCATGGTTTTTTTGTGTGTGTCTATCCCCCCAGTCCCCAAAATAAGGATGAATGACATCCTCCCCTGGCTCAAGGAAGAGACATACCAAAGCCTTCAGTGCAACACTGGCCTGTGGTCAGTGTTCAATGATTGCTGAGTAGCTGGCAACTTCCACATCCTTTCCAGCCTTGCTGCCTACAGGAGATCCCTTCTATTGTCGTCTGTATTCCTTATTTGTTTAACCTTTGAACTAGGAACTGTAGGGTGTTGACTATAAAAGGGACTTAGACATGAAAACCATAGATTTATCTCACTGCATGATTATAGGCAGTGCTGGGATGACTATTGAGAAGAGCTCAGAAACTATCAAAATCTCCATGCAGACATGGCCAGTGGAAGGACCTAAGAATTGTCTTCATTAAACATGGTGTCCACAATGGGATCCCACATTAGATCTTTGATGTGGAATCGTCACAAAAATGGAGGCCATTTTTACTGAGACTTAGAGAATGAAGGAGAAAACCAAGACAGAGACAATTGGGTGATTCACTAAGGTTATGCACCCTGTCCCTGGCAAAGACAGGATAAGAACCCATTTCCTCTCACTCATAGTCCAGCACTATCTCTAGCCACCCCAGATCCCGTCTCATCACATATATAGGAGTCACTTTCCCTGAGGGGCTAGTGAGCTGTTCCACAGCATAGTCTGTCCCGCCTCTTGGTATATCCACATAGTAGTTATTCAACTAATGCCTATGGAATGGTATTAAATCCTAAGGTAGAATTTTCCTACAAAATCAGCCCATGCCATCTTTTCAAGAGGTGTGCTCATGGATGGAGATACTTGGAGGTTCGGGTAGATTTATAAATAGAATTGTGGAATTCATGTCTAGTAATGAATACTTGTTAGGAAAACAAATGACAATCTCATGTCTATAAGTGATTTGGGGCTTGCAAGCCTATTCAAACCCTTGTCACACACTGTCCCCGGCAAATCATGCAGGGAAGGACACAGAAGGGAATATTGTCCCCATTTGCTGATGGAGAGACTGAGGCACAGAGAGAGGAAATGATTGCCTCTGATGAGCCCTACAGCCTTGGGCTTCAGTCTGAGAGGAGGTGACTGACTATTAGTCACTGTTGTACACACTCCCATCACCTGGAGATGCAGCCTGTGATGCCACCAAAGAGGTTAATTTCTGACTGGCAGATTTCTTCTCAGACACTCAGCAAGTGTCTTGCATTTTGATGGGTCCTGGATGCTTCCTGCTTACAAAGAGGTCAAGCTTCTAAATGGACAGCCAGATGGAGAGGCCTTCTGGACGTTCCCTGGAGCCAGGAAAGGCTGATTCTGCCACTGGCTCCTTCTCTTCTCACCCTAGAATGGTTCTAATGTCTTCCATGCTAATAGCTTACTCCTCCTGAGCCCCCATCAAGGCTGTCCTGCTGGATTCCAAGGTGAAGGGCAGAAAGGCTGGAAAGCACAAGCAGGGCAGTGCCAAATGCTAATATCTTAAGGTCCTAATGTAAATTCCTCTCTGTTTGCCAAGGAAACATGCAAAGAACTTTCATATGTAGCATCTTGCAGAAGTGGATCACTGCACGTACCACCTATATTGCATAGACCCAAGTAATAGAAACACAGCCAATATGCCTGAAGCTCTACAGCTGAAAAACACATTCACAATTGCTCTCCTGCCTGATTCTCATAGGAAGCCCACTCACCCCACTTACATAGAATGGGTATTTTTTGAGTGCTGACCATGCTGAGCATAGGGCCTGTCCCACAGGAGCTCATGAGCCAGTCATGGAGACAGGCATATAGTTCCCTAATTATGTAATAGGGGATACTGTATAGCATGGGACCTGTGTGGTGCTATGGAGGTGAGAAACAAGGTACTTCTCTTGAGAAGAGGACATCCAAGCTCAGGAGGCGTTAACCAGGTGAAGGGGTGGGCAGAGAAGAGTGGCAGGACCTAGGTCTGAAAGAGCTCAGCACTTGTGTTCGTGTCCTGAGACTTCTATGACAATGTGCTACAGACTGGGTGCCTTCAACAACAGAAATGTGTTGTCTCACCGTTCTGAAGGCTGGAGTCCAAAATTGAAGTGTTGGCCCGGTGGATTCTTTATGCAGCTCCAATAGAAACTCCATTCCAGGCCTCTCTCCCAGCTGCTGGTGGTTTCAGGAGGTTCTGAACGGGTCAGTGGCTTTCCCCTTGGGTTGTCACATCATTTTCCTTCTATACATATCTGTCTCTGTCCATATTTCCCCCTTCTCTCTAATGTCATCCAATATGACATCAATCATATTGGATGAGGCCCCACTCTAAAGACCTCGTTTAATTTGATCATCTGTAAGATCCTATTTCCAAAAACGTTCCCCTTCACAGGTAGGAGGGGGTACAACATCAACATCTTCATAGAGAACAATTCAATAGCCTTGCTCAAAGGATGAGAGATGGTGGCATAGAGATTGAAGAGGAGGACAATCAGGGGAGATGAGGCCAGCGGGTCTACCAGAATCTTCTCAGAGAGGGCTCTGCTCATAAACCACAAAAAACTGCAATTTATATGAGGGCAAGAGAGAAACCATCTTCATAGAATTAGTCATTCCTTCAAGGTCTTGGAGCCTCACAGTTTTTCAAGAGCCCTTTCTTGGTTGAGTGGGTATAGATTTTCTCATATGATGATGTGTTCACTGAGGCCAGGGACTGAGTCTTATTATTCCCAGAGACCTGCAGCACAGAGGTTAGCAAATAGGACATGCTTAATAAATGTTTATTAATTGAGCTTATTGAGTTTGACTATTGAATTAGCTGAGCCCAGTGTTGCCTCTTTGTCTGTCTGTGCTTTTTACACATTTCACATCATTGTTGCAAAATATACAATCATTTTTTTGCACATCTTTATGCATAATCTTTATTTCTTAGATTGAAATGTTTATTCCATCCTCTTAAGACCAAAATCTTTCATTATATTCTTCCAGACTCCTGTACCTTATTATATATGGTTTGCAGAAAAAATCTGACTGGGTGTTTTGTTATTTTTCTTAGAAAATATATCAATAAATTATTTGTGTGTCTTTAATGTAGAGGGAAATACTAGAATTAGTTTTGGCATCTTAAGGTTGACAGGTTTAACATTTAAAATGAGGTTTATTCAGACCCAACATTATTAGAACTTGTAAAAGTTTAATGATCTACTTCTAGACTTTAAGATTTGTCTTAGTCTCTTTCTCTCTTCTCTTCTCTTTTCAATCTTAATCCTACAGGTTTTCTCTAACAGAAGTATGATTTTGTAGACCTGGCTCCAATCTTTGAACTTCTGAAAGAAGAGAGAGCCAGAGCCCAGATGTCCCCAAACCGAGCCACTAAGTGGCTAACCATAGTGAACACATAGTTAAAGAAGATGCAGTTGTTATTTTACAGCATCAAAGTGGAAAGGGAGCCAAACAACCTCTAGATCTGCCACTCATTTTACAGGAGGGGCAAGAGACAAGGGTTCACCTGAGGCCCAGACTGGAGAAGCCCAGGGGAAACCCAGGCCGCTGAGCTCACCAGCATCTGTAGTACACTGAGTACTATGGGACCAAGACATACTTTGTTTCAGCGCTTTGGAGATTGCTGGATCTCTGAGAAGCATCATGGAAAGGGGTGAACAGCCTTCAGGATGGCCAGGACTTCTCTTGATACAGGAATAAGGAATACAAAGGTAACTGGGTCCTAAAGCATAGCACATCCTGGCCCCTGAATCTGCAGGCATTTACCTGCCCCCAAGGACTCTAGTGCAACTCTGCCTCATTCAGGCAGCCCCTTCTGAAGCTCAGCATGCTTCTGCTACTCCATCTCCAGGTACCAGTCTCCAAGCTCTGCTCCCAAGCATCCTTGACCTGGATTCTCAAGCCCTTCACTGTGTCTAGTGTATATTAAAACCCATAGAACCAGGACTTAGGGAGTTTGAATCCAGGCCCTGCCCCTTAATCCCTGTGACCGTGGACACATCCCTTTATCTCTCTGTATCTGTTTCCTCATCAACTTCATGGAAATTATCAAAGTTTATAGTTCACAGGGCTCTTACAAAGCCTAGCTGAGTTCAATGTATGCAAAATGCTCAGCACATTTCTCTGTTCTATGCTGAAATACTTGATTCCTTTTGGGGTGTGTTTAGATTCAAACATTAGTGGGAGGTGAAAGTCAAATCAATCCTCCATCTGTGTGCCAGGGACTGTGCCCAGCCTTCCAGGCATCTTTGGGGCTCCTGCTCAAAATAACTTTCACCCAGGACTCTCCCCCTTTCCATAAAATTTCACAGAGTGAGATGGATTGTGTGTGCAGCAGGATTGAAGTCTTGAATGCACAGACTGTAAATGGCTCAGGCTGCCTCTCCCCGGAGTCTCTATTCAACATTGTTTTGATCAGAATGATGGTTTCAGCCACAAACAATTGATTGGCCTATACAATTCTGTCATCCCAACAACTGATTAATTCCTTGGTAATGAGACTGCCTGTGGTCCCTGGTAGCATGTGAACTACCATGATTGAGCATTTATTTTTTCTTGAGTTCTCTGAGTACTTTATGTATATTGCCTCATTTAGTTTTCTCAGCAAAGCCCTGTTGGCTGGGCCTTGTTATCTTCTTGATACATGGAAAGCCCAGGGTCAATTTAGAGAGGTAAAGGAAACTTCCCAGGGCAAACAGCTAGTAGGAGGAAGAGCTGAGATTTGAACCCAGGTCTGTTTCAATCTTTCAGTCACTTTCAGACTTAACTTGGTATGAATTACATACAAGAAAGTTTACATTTTAAAAGCAAATGGCTCAATGAGTTTTGACAAATGTATACAGTTGTATAATCAAACAATAGAACCTTTCCTTCATCCCTGACATTCCTTCTCGGCCCTTTGCAGTCAATCTGTTTCTTCCAATTCCAACCCCGGTCCTGGGAACCACTGATTTATTTTATTGGCCTCTAGTTCTGTCTTTTCTGGAATGCTGTATACATGGAACCAGGTGGTTTGTCATCTTTTTCTGATTTCTCTCATTTATCAGAATGCTTCTGACATTCACCCATGGCGTCAGTATACCATTGAGCTGTCTTTTCACACTGAGCAATAGCACTGTTTTAGTCAGCTTTTTTGCTGCTGTGTCCTAGACCCGACCAGGACAACTATAGAGGAGGAAAAGGTTTTTTGAGGTCTCAGTCCAAGGACACCAGCTCCACTCCTCAGGGCTTGAGGTGAGGCAGAACATCATGGTGGAAGAGCGTGGCAGAGGGAAGCCGCTCACATGATGAGCAGGAAGGAGAGGGGTATCTCCACTTGCCAAATACAAATATATACCTGAAAGCCATGCGTCCAATGTTCTTCCTCCTCCAGCCACACCTTATCGGCCTTCAATCACCACTCAGTGAATCCCATCAGGTGATTAATTCACTGATGGGGTTAAGGTTCTCGTAACCCAGTCATTTCTCCTCTAAACCATCTCGGCATTGTCTCACCCATGAACTTTTCAGGACAGCTCACATCTAAACTGTCACAAATGCATTGTGGAATGTAAAACACTTCCTTTACCCACTCACAGCTGATGAGCAGGTGTACTATGTCCAGTTTGTGGCTATCACGAATAAAGCTCCTATCAACATTTTTTTGTGCAAGTCTTTGCATAAAACGTGCTTTTATTTTGGGGGGGGTAAATATCTATGAATGGAAATTCCTGAGTTTCTGGTGAAAGGTAAGTTTAATTTTACATGAACATACCAAACCCATTTTCCAAACTTCCTGTGTCTTTTTGAGTTCTTACCACCTTTGCATGAAAGGGTTTTTCAGGTACATTTAATAAATTTTGGCTTAACATTTACTTCATTCTGAGCTTCATTTTCAGGCAAGAGGTTGAGAAAAATGAATGCTAGATTTTGTTGACTCTAACATGCCATTAATTTTAAGATGCACCATTGTTTTACATATCATTAAGAAGCAATGTCTGGCAAATAATGACACAATGGTTTCCTTCCTTCCTTCTTTCCTTCCTTCCTTCCTTCCTTCCTTCCTTCCTTCCTTCCTTCCCTCCCTCCCTCCCTCCTTCCCTCCCTCCCTGTTTCTTTTCTTTCCTTCTTTCCTTCCTTCCTTCCTTCCTTCCTTCCTTCCTTCCTTCCTTCCTTCCTTCCTTCCTTCCTTCCTTCTTTCCTTCCTTATTTTTGATACCAGAGATTGAACCCAGGGACTTCAAACCACTGAGCCACATCCCCAGCCCTTTTAAATATTTTATTTAGATACAGGGTCTTGCTGAGTTGCTTAGGGCCTCGCTAAGTTCCTGAGGTTGGCTTTGAACTTGCGATCCTCCTGCCTCAGCCTCCAGAGCCTCTGGGATTACAACATTGGGTTACCATGCCCAGCTTGACACAATGTTTTCTTATCACTGAAAAAAGTTTCACACTTATTCAAATGGACTATATATCATTCTTGTACACATACAAATGGAAGATAAAAACAACAACAACAAAATAGTATCCCTAGAACATGTGCATCTCAAGAGTCTCCTACATCTCTTGTTGACTTTCAGTCTATTGTTTGGATGTTTTTTCCACATGGGATTTCCTGTGTGTCATCAGCCTTTTTATGATGCAGCATTTTCTTCCTTCCCTCCCTCCTTCCTTCCTTCCTTCCTTACCAGGAATTGAACCCAGGGGCGCTTTACCACTAAATTACATCCACAGCCTATTTTATTTTTTGAGACAGGATCTTGCTAATTTGCTGAGGTTGGCCTTGAACTTGTGATCCTCCTGCCTCAGCCTCCCCAGCTGCTGGGTTTATAGGTGTGCACCACCATGCCTGGTGATGATGTAGTACTTGAAAAAGTGTGTTCTGTTCTTACCTCCAAGATTTTCTTTCAAACAAATCTAAATGTTGAGATTTTTTTTTATTTGACTCCACTCATATTTTGTGTCCTCCTCTCCAGTCAGTTAAATAATGTCACCAGAACTTAAGCAGCTTCTGTTCAAACTTAGTAAACAAGATTTGTTTGGCAAATTGATATTTGATGCCATAAAGAGAGCCCTTTTTCAATAGATAGTCACATTAGGCTCTATAACTTTAAAATTTCTTTCTTTCTTTCTTTTTCCTTTTTCCTTTTTTTTTTTTTTAGAAATGTGGGGATCCTTCCTACCTTCTGTGGTAGTTGGTCTTATGTGGCAAGCAGTGTGCAAACCCCACTGAGGTGCTGACACTGTGAACAGCTTGGCACCAGGTCCACAAAGGCACAGGCTGTGACAAATTTCTCGTGACTTACTGGCTGACTGTGATTGAAAGACATCTCTTATAGGCAACAGCCTGGTCCCAGGGATTTTAAAATTAAAAACAAAATGTGCATCTTAGAATTAATAAAATGTACCAGATCGTACCCAAAATATGGGTTTCTGTGGTGCTTTATTTTTTAACATCCCTCAATTCACTGACATGAGCAATAGCCACCTGCTTTGTCCTTAGCGCCCCTTCCTCCCCAGCCACCTCCAATCACAGATTGTCCCCTGCTAACCCATTCGTATCATTTTTGTTCCAGGCCCTATTCTCTCTCTTGCAAGCTATTGCATGTATCGCCTCCCTTATCTACTTGCCTTCTAGACATTTCTTCTCCTTCAGTCATACCTATTTATTACCTCCAGAGTAATCTTTCTACTACACAAATCGGAACATGTCATTCTCCTTCTCAAAACTCTTTCCTGGATCCCCTCTATTTAAAGAATAAAGTACAAACTCTTTAGCCCGACATTCAATTTCTCCTGTATTCCGGGTCCTACCTATCACCTCAGCGGTACTCTTAACCATTTCCCACTCCAGGTGCATCCAATTATTTGATGTTCTGCAAAGAGTTCACGGACTTTCTCCCTCTGGTATTTTTCCATTCTGGGATCTAGCTTAAGCTTTGTCTAGAAATTCTTCTCTTCTTTACACCTGTTGAAGACTATCCATACAAGTGAAGCCTATTAGTGTGGTGAATTTGTGGGTGAAATTTTCTCTTCCTTCCCTAATATCCTGGTTGTGGTTTAATATGTGTGTGTATCTATATATGTACATGCACATCCATGTACAAATACAGATATATTACGCATATATGCACATGAAAATAGATACACACATACTTTTACCCTATTTGTTCTTAATTGCCATGTCCTCTCTGGAATTTTCTTTGTGCTCATGGATCAGATTCCTTCCTTCATGTTTTCTCAATGCCTTCTTGTTCATTCAATGACACTGTCTTTTTCTATAAAATGGAGACAGGATGGCTACCCAAGTCTATTTTAAGAATTAAAAAGTTAGACAGTCTGAGCATGCTAGCATTTTGGAGCCATCTGGGTGAGATAAAACAGACCTAGAGCTTAGCATTGGGCAATCCTGAGTCCAGCTGCAGCTCTGTCACTTGCCACCTCTGTGACCTTGAGGTTCCCCAAAGTCTCCAATTGCTCCACACCTCCAGGTACCCGGTAAAACCACTTCTCCAATAGAGAAGAATTCTGAGGAAACAGCCAAGGGCTCTCTGACGTCCTCATGAGTAGGACTATTCTGTCCAGTTCCTTTCCCCCAGGCCTCTGATCTGTGCTTTGTGGCAAAGCCACGGCTTGGTAAATTCTTCTCTCCTTGTCTGTATCATGTACCTGTAACTGGGCAGCAGGGGAAAACACTGGACTCCTCCCTGCTGTCCTTTCTGCCGAGTAGCCAGTTGCCAGTTCCCAGGAAAGCAGTGTGTGTGGAGGGGATGGATGACGCCCTGGGGTACAGGTTTTCCATCTGCAAGTGCCACCTCCATGCATCTGCCTTCTTTTGCTGTCTGGGTGCAGATGACAACAAGACCATAGGCCAGTGTTTCTCAAATTTGAATGTGCTTCAGAAGTACCTGAAGAGCTTGTTCAAACACTGATTTCTGGGTCCCACACCTACCCCCAGCATTTCTGATTTAGCGGCCCTGGAAAGGGGCCATGTGTATTTCTAACTAGTTCCAGGGTGACACCAGTGCTGTCAGTGTGGGGACCATACTTTGAGAAGCTCTGTCTTAGGAGATGGCAGAGACACAACAGGGGAAGAACCTGGGCACCTCATGACCATACATGAGGGGGCAGAGCAGGCCTGTCAATCAAGTACACCCACTTGCCACTATTAAATATTCACAAATAAACTTGAGAATTGATAGATTTTGAAGAGTCCACATGTATTACAGCAGGTTGATCAGTTCTTCGTGGGGCTGGGGCCTAGACTTATTGACTCAGTGCTGGCTCTCTCCCCTGTCTTTGGAGAGCCATATTTTGGAGTCCCTCACACTCTCCCAGGTACTTGGCACCATGTGGACTGTCACCCACAGAAAGCCTCCATCTCTGACAAGCCATCTTGCTCTCTGCGGTGAATCCACCAAGAGTCACTCCACTCTGTAGCAGCCTAGAATTCCTTCCACCCACTGCACTTGGTAAGGAGGGTCCAGGGCCTCTGTCTGGCTGGGGCAGCTCATCCCCTCTGTCCAAATTCATTGCCCTTTGTTGCTCCTCCTGTCTGAAGACCCCAGAGTCCTTGCAATAGGGGACAGAATTGTAGATCAAAGTTTCACCTGCCTTGTACCCAATTCCTTGGTCCTCAATTCTGCCCTTTTTAACAAAGAAGGTGTTCAAGGCCTAAAATCAAAAACACTACCATGGAGTCTGAGGAAGAGATTGGGACAAGTTGCAGAGAGTGGGCTGACAGATGGCAGGGGGATGCATCTGTGTCGATGAAATGCATCAGTGATGACAGCTAGGCGCGAGATACATACAGGTCAAGTATTTCCCAGGCAAGGTTCCTGGAGCCCTGTCTTGTCAGAATGCAGTCTCTCAGACATAACAGGGCAATTGTGTGATAATTATATATAAAAAAAAGTCTAAGAAGCATTAAGAGATCACTAGTTCAATAAGCATCTGAAAAAGCCGGCTTCATGCCATTAACTCAAATTACATGAGCTATAAGCCTGCCAATGCCCTCCTTTCTAGCAACACATCAAGGAAAAGAGGTGCCTTCACTGGATTATTAACAGAATTTAATTAACATGGAATATTTCACAGGCAGACAACCTATGACAGAATAATTAAAATAGAATTTGTTGAAATGCACGTTAATTGCTTACTAATTATCATGTTTTGTTCTCCTTTAAGGGCCAAAGAGAAGTTCAGGAAGAGGCTCTGCTCTATCCTAAAGCACATCTCTCAGCTTGTTTGACTCAATGCTTAATTGGAAGCAAAGCCCAAGACCTTCACTCTGCGATGCTAGAAAACGGGAATGGAAGTCAGACAGAGTTCATGGGCATAGAGTGGTGGGAAAGAGCACTGAGCTGGGAGTCTACGGGCCTAGCCTCTCCTCTCCTACTCTTCTCTGCATTTGCTCTACCCCTTCTGTTTAAGACTGCTCATGGGTGCCCTGGTTGTTTCATAAATTCTGAAGTCCTCTTCTCTGGTAGTTTATGGTCAGATCCTTAGCTATGTTTCTGAGATCTTCCACTTTGCCCATTCTGCTCCAGCCATTCTGATCCTCTTGCTGTTCCTTGGGAAAAATCACCTTTGTGGTCACCACAGGACCTTTGCATTTGCCATTTCTTCTGCCTGGATTCTCTACTGAATTTCCACGCAGGGCTTCTCCCCATCATTCACACCTCAGTCCACATGACTTCTTCTCAAGGGGCTTTCCCTGGCCACCCAATCCAGTATTGCCCCCTTTATTCTGTATTATATGCAGTATTTTGTTTTATTCACATATGTAATGCTGTGGAATTGTCTTTGGCATTTATTTGCTCACCTGTTTATTGTATGTTTCCCTCACTTAAGTATAAATGCAATAAGAGTTGAACCATGTATAGCCCTAGCTCCTAGAACAGTGTCTGGCACATAAGTGGTATCAAAAAATTATTGATTAAATGAATGAAAATGAGAGCAGAATAAGACTTCTGAGGGTCCTTCCAGCTCCAGCACTTAATGATTCTTTGAACTTGCAGAGAATCAAGAGAGACCCAAAGATTCTAGGAGACAGTGTGCCTTACCGCTCTTTGGTATCTTGGTCCTTAGCAAAACCTTGCCCATGTGGTCCTTCAGGAAGTGTTTGTAGGTTAGGATCAATTCACCTCTATGGTCCTAGCATTCTCAAGGATCAGGGCTGGGGCTGTAGCCCAGGGGTCAAGAGCTTGCTTAGCATGCACAAAGCCCTGGGTTCCAACCCCAGCACCACAAATTAAATGAATAAATAAACGGAGTTCTCAAGGATCAGAGGGACACCTGTCCATATCTCCTTCTCAAACTTATAATTGTGGGTTTACTTCCTTAAGAAGTGATCTCCTTCCTTAATATTTTGTTACTTGTTTCACCAACTTGTTTCCTGGGATTCTAGCAAGACCAAGACCCTCCTTTTAGGATGCAAAGTAGCCTGGACCTGACTGATGCTGCCTTGGAGGACACTGCTTTGGAGGTCATCCCTGTTTTTGAAGAGTGCAACTCCTTGGCACTATGACAGTATTTCTTGGGCTCTGGATCAACAAGTATGTCCCTGCTTCTTTTGGGGACATTTGTGAATGTGATGGATAATAGAGCAGCTCTAAATCTTCTCCCCTAAAGGAGGCAGTGATCCCCCACCCAGCGCCTCAGCTGCCTCTCTCCTCCCAGGTGTTTGATCACATCTTTCTCCTCCACCTCCACCATGGTCATCTGAATGACAGCGGGATTCATCACCTCCCAGCCCTATGGGAACTATCACATGGGAGAGCTAAGCCTAAGGTCACCAAGACAGCCCTGAACCAGAGGCCTGGACCAGCTTCCTCCTCGGCATCGTGCAAGGTGGCTTCCTGTGCTCTCTGTGTCTGGCTTTTCATCTGGATGCCACGCCTCACCCCAGCAGAGTGGAAATCCAAATTCAGAGACAGAAGTGAGTGCTGAGATAAATCAGGCCCTCCACGGGCTCCAGCCCTGCTCTGCAGAGTTCTGCAAAACTCTCAGGGTCAGAGCTTCAACTAATGCCTCACCTACTTTGTGCAGATGTTACAGAAATAGTTTACTTGGGAATCCAAATCCTGGAAGGGCTGAGCAGTATTGTTCTAAAATAAACTTTGGAGACAGTATTCCTTTTCAGGTTTGCAGACACAGTGATTGCTATGATCTGCCCTGTAGGTGCTGCTGGAATCTTCTGGGCTACAGCTGATTGACAAGAGACCTCATGGGGAGCAGGAGCCAATGAACGTGACCCTGACTGTGTTGGACACCTTGGTGATGTCAAGGGATCCCTCTTAACTAACACATGCATCAGAATAGTTCTTATTTATGTTTTGAGACAGGTGGCAATGGTATCGAAGCTCTACTGTGTGTTGGTTAAATAGCAGAGGGTCTAGAGCCAGGCAGCCTGGATTTGGGGCAGGCTCTATCACCTACTGGCTACTACTGGGCTTTGGTTCCTCATCTGGAGAGGGGGTAATCATATCACTCATACTGTGGGGATTGAGGTGAAGGAAGAAGATCAACAAGTGCTAAGTGGAGGAAGTGATCACTGCTGAGTAAGGAGACCGGTGTTTCTAGAGGAGATGCATTTGAAGTGGGCTTCAGTGGGTTAGTAGGAGTTCTATAGGCAAAAAAAGAAAAAAGCTGTGGGAGGATGGGGTGGGCAGCAGAGAAAGTGGTGACAGAGGTAGGGAAAGAGTTGATATTTTAGGCAGAAAATGGTTCACATGAAGCCTTTGTATGCTGCCCTGTGAATTATAGTGAAACAAGAGAAGTGAAAGATCAAAGTTCTGTATGAGCTCAATGCAACACTAAGGACTTTGGTCTTTATTCCGTGCATGAGGATTTCTCAAATTTTTTTTCTACATAATATTTTTATGTCCAGAAAAAGAAACAACAACTATGTTTATCTTCAGTTTAGTGCAGAAAACTCGAATACCAAGAAAATGCACGGGAAAAACAATCACATGAAAAAACCCACTGCACAAAAGAATTGTTGTTAAGGTGGCCAAATGCAAACATTTTTTCACTTTTTCTATAAATATGCATGATGATCTAGCTTTACAAAAGATTATCTAGGGGACATATTTGAGTGGGGAGGGGGCAGCAAGATTGGGCTTGCATTCCAGAAAGATCCCAGTAGCAGCCATGGGGAGGAGGACTAGTGGAAGCTGCAGGCAGAGGCCCTGAAGCCATTAGGAAAGGCTCTGGTGTGGGGGAAAATGAAGAAAGTTCAGAGCCAGGCAGTGCCAGTGGTGCCCTGGAGAAAGAGAGGCCACCACAGGTGGAAATACCCCAAAAGGAACACTGCTTCAAACCTGAAATCATTGGTTGCTTTGATGACCAATCAATGGCTGCTACACCCTGTCACCACTTCCTAATGCACACACTTAGCTTGGCTGCCATCTTGGAAAATGCTCTTCTCTTTGGGATTATAGACCTCCTCCTCCTGGAATTCCCCGCTCCCTCCAACATACTCAGTTGTGCCTCTTTCAGAAGTTGTTGGGGAGATTTTCCGACTGTTGGTGTGAGATGTCACAGCCACCAGTACCTCTTTGATGGAAGTGGCTTCCCTGACTTGGAAGGTACAGTGCCACTCACCTCTCCATCCTCAGCCACGGGGATGACAGCCATAGCTTTCCTCCCTCCCACCACCAGCTGCATCATGCCGCCATCCAGCTGTGCCCAGAAAATGAAGGTTATCACCAAGGGGCCCGGGGCAGGTCTGAGAAATAAAATGTGCTGCCACTGATGGCGGAAGATTGAGAGAGCGGATAATTGAGGGCCTGAGAACAAGGCTCTGCAGATAGCCGGGACAGGCTCACAGCGTGGACCACATTAAAATCCCATCACCCATCACTTCCTGGCTGCCTCGCTTCAAGTGCTATTTTATAAGCAGTGTTTTCAGAGAGTTAACAAACCTGGAGAGGCCCTGAAAGAGAAAGGGCCTCTGTTGAATAGCTTTTCACTTACTAGAGGAAATGGGAGATGGTTTTCCTTATAACCCAATTTCCAAGGCCTATTATTACAGAGCATTGGGAAGATTTGCCTCCTGCCAGGCTGAGCTGGGTTGGCCAGCTGGGAAGAGGAGCTTAGCGGTCAACTAGCTGGTTGCTAGGGGAAGGGAGGGTAGTCAAAGAGATACCCACCGTCTCCCCTCAGTAGTGCGAAGGGCCTCTCTCCAACTCTCCATGTTTTGTACTGATTTTCTTTCCTAAGTGGGAAGCAACACAATGTAAGAGTGATAGCCTAGGCTTGGTGTTCAATGGACTTGGGACCCAGTCCTAGACTATACTTTCAACTGAACTGCGTTTCTCCTTTTGTAAAAGGATGGACAGTACCTGACTTATAGGCTGCTGTAAGAGGGAGTGAGGCACCGCCTGTGAAGTGTTAGGTACATTTAGGCTACCCACATTACGCTTCCTCTAGTCTATCACAGATCTCTCGAAAATTATTCAGCTGAAGATCAACCAGTATTTTTCACATAAAAATGTCATGGTAGTACCTTTGCAAAAGTTACCTAGCTGTTTCCTGGCAAAGCGAGAAGCTTTGTGATCCTTAGTGTGACTGATGCCAGCGTCAGGTGTTCTGTTAGTAAGAGAGGCACAGCTGTTGACTGCGGGGGTGGCTCTCCAGGGAAGAACTGCCAGCTCCTCAAACTGTCTCAGAGCTGGGGAGAGGTCATTTGCAGTGTCTTCTTGCTTCTTCAGCCTTGGGTCTGGGGCTCTTGGCTACTGTCTACAGAAGGGCTCTGAGTGGTAGGGACACTCAAGTCACTTGTTTGAAGGACTTGCAAGTGACCAAGAGAAGGGGACTCCTAGAGCTCTGGCAACCCCATCCCCTACCCTGGAGTAGCAGGGGCCAGGGTAGAATTGGGATCTTTCAGGGGAGGCATTGCTTCTGACCCAAAGGGTCTTCTTTGGAGGCAGCAGATGAGTTGAAGCCATGCTCAACTGGCAGCAGTTGAATATGCTGTTTGCTTTGGGCTCTAAAATAATGTTTTAATAGACTTTCATTGATTATTACAAAACCCATAAAAGTCCCATTGGTTATTATAACAATTATCATAATATCAATGAAACTCTTCCTATTTTAGAGCCTTCAAAGGCTCCAAGACAACAGATATCACAATTCAAAGTGAAGGGCAGCTACCAAGTGAGACTTACAAAGAGAGGCAGGAAACACTGCTTTAGGGCTCTTAACCTCTTCAGCCCAATAATGAAGATTTACTGGGGAGAAAGTTCCTTTAACACCAGCTAACCTTTACTGAGTTCTTTCCACATGCCAAACTTTACATCTCCCATGCCCTTCTTTCTCACAATCACATTATGAGCAGTAGACCTCACTGCTGGTTGTATCATACCTCTTATGGTGATGAAGAAACTCAAACTAAGAAAAATAAATCATTCTAAAGGAAACATATTCTTATACCTCAAACCTACTTAAAGCTTGGATGAGTAGAAGCCCTTTGTAAAGTAGAAGGCTCCAATGAAGAACTCAGTGATCTGCAGGAGCAGGAGAAAGTGGACCTGAGTCCTCCTCTTCCTTCTCCTGTAATCAAGTTCCCTTTTCAGGGGATGTTCTAGCGTCCAGAAGCACTGGAACTGGCCTATAATAGATGATTTGAATGGCAGTGATGATGGGCAGTAAGGGCTAGAAGATAATGGCAGAGGATGGCCATGAAGAGGCAGTGAGATAATGGCTAAGGAAACCCTCTGCAACGGAGGCTGGTATTTTCAACTGCCTTGGAGAGTTTCCTGTGAGTGGACACAGCCTTCTGTGTCTGGAAAGGCCTTTGGTTGGAGGCAGTGTTATTTAGTAGGTTGGATTTAGTTTGATTCTACACAAACTGTCAGAATCTCCACCCTAAGGGAGTTTGAAGCTTAGTGCATGGGGGGATAGTAATGGAATCTGACTATTTTAGCATGACTTGGGGGATCAACTGCAGGGATTGTAAGATGAATGGCTTTCTACCATATAAATGAGACAGGCATAGAGGAAGGGCCAGTCTATGAAGTAGGAAGAACAAATGCAAAATGCAAAACAGCTTGGGGCTCTTTGTTCAAAGATCATCAACCTAGTGCACCCAAACCTTCTGGGGTCTGCAACTGGGACACTCCCACATGGATCCTCTCTCTTTTGCATTTTATGTGGACTGAGTTTATGGGCAGTGGAGGTGGGATCTGAAAGGGAGAAACAGACCACGCAGCTAACATGGGAGGCAGAATGCAACATCAGAAGGGACATTTCCTCTCCATCAGGGAAGGTCCTATGCTGGTCAGGGATGGAGCTGGGGGAGGTAATGCTGAGTGATCCTTGATACCAGCGCCTTGATATTGGGAAGTGACTCCCAGTGGGGAAAGTGGGAGAAACATGTCTGAAATGCACTAACAGCTGCACTAGAACATGAATCAGAGTAAGGAGCTTCACACAATTCAAATAGAGGCTGAGGGTTTTAAATATGTTCTTATCCCAATACTGTCAATGAGTCCTTGAGATACATATTATTATCTGCATTTCTCAGAGAATCAATAAAATGTGGATTGGAAGATCAAATCCATATTTGCCTGACTCCAATAACCATGCCTCAGATGCTTATTCTCATTTTTTAAAAATTCGGTACTAGGGATTGAACCCAAGGGAGCGTTACCACTTTGCTACTTCCTCAGCCCTTTTTATTTTTTAGTTTGAAACAGGATCTCACTAAGTTGCTTAGGGCCTCTCTAAGTTGCTAAGGCTGCTTTTGAACTTGTGATCCTCCTGCCTCAGCCTCCCAAGTTGCTGGGACTGTGTTTTCCATGTTTCAATCTGGCTCTGATGTCTCAGAAGGTTGTGGGTGTGTTCCTTGTTACCCAATCAACAATTCCCAAAGTTCTACCTGTAGCTGTCTCAAAGTTAAGTCTACTCAGGTTTTAGGTCTGATGCTAACTAGATGAATGGGTCTGCAAGGTACTTACCTATGATTTGGAAAGAGTCATCCAAATCTTAAAGAAATAAGAGAATTCTGTCATTATATTAACAGTAAACACCAAAATCTCTCTTAAGAATGGGATTATTTGGGCTATACAGTAACAAATAGTCCTACTCTCATGGTATATTCCAAGCCAATACCTCTATTTTTAAAAGAGATTTTGGAGGTGGGAAGTGGCATGGTCCAGGGATGTGTGTGCATGAAGGGAAATGCTCTTCGAGACAATATTTGCTTATTACTCTAGGTGGAGAGGAAGTAAAAGGGAGACAGGAAAAAAAAGGCAATAGGGAAAGAGATGGTGAAAAACTAAGAGGTACAGGATGTGATGACCTGAACTTTTAGCATATTTATGAAACTGGTGAAATTGTTGGTCCAAATGTCCCTATGGAAAGACTGAGCTTGTGCTCAGGTTAGTATGGGCAGAAATTAGGCCTCAGGGGTGAACAGCAGAGACAAGGCTGTGCAGGAGGGTGTCAGCTGCTGGAAATTCACAGAGATGGTGAAGAGGACTGGACTCCCACAGGCCTTTGCTCAGGAGGTTTGGGCAGGTTTACCTAGATCTCCAAGGGGTAGAGGGTCTCTAGCTGAGCTCTACCAAGTTGGACTTCCTCTCCAGAGCAAGACACACTTCCACTCAGCTCAAAAAAAAAAAAAAAAAAAAGGCATTTTGTCTTCAGGGGTCTTAGAACCAGGCATATTGTGAAGATTTTTAGGAAGGGGTCTTTGGTCATAGAACCAAAATACATCCTGGAGAAGACACCTGTTTAAATATTTGAAGGATGACAACTGTCCATTCCTGCAATGAGTTACTCAGCAATGTGGGATGCTGGCTTCTCAGGCTTTCCATCATGCTGTAGACAAGCTTAATGACTGAGGGTGAAGGTCATAGCTAGGGTTAAGGGTCCAAGGGTACATCATGGTGCTACAGCTCTCAATCAACCCACTTTGGACTTACACCAGAGACTTGGGGAGAAGGGACAATATTAAAAAGCAAGTTTCACAAGAAGCTGAATAACTGAAGTTCTTGGAGGGACCAAGAGTATGAAGCAGGGACACTTCGGTGGCGTTTAAGAGCACTGGTAGGGTGTGGCAGCCTGAGGGAAGATACAAGGTGGCAAAACGTAAAATTTCTTTCCTGTCTAGTGACCTTGTAATACGTAGGGGCAAATGGAAGATATTTATTTAAAGTTTAAATACAGTTAAGAACAGAAGATTAAGCAGAGCCCTCTTCTGGCTACTTCGGTAAAATTGCAAAATTTGGAAAGCACGATTGCATAAACTCTGTGAATGCACACCGAACACTCCAATTTCATAGGCTGCGAGGCCTGTGGAGCCAGAAAGTTGCTCATGACCGTCTTTGAGGTAAGATCTTTGCTAAAGTTGTAAGTATATGTACTAGTACTTATAAGTAAGGTAGCCGGAAATGACCATTTTTCTTTCCATCTTCTTTAATGACCTGTAGGAAACAGAAGCTATTCCCCCGAAGCATATTTTCAGTTCCCATATTTCTCTATATTATTCCCATAAGCATGCCTGAGCAAATGCTATTAGGTGATAGAACATGTTTTAGTCTGCAAGAACATGTTTTAGTTAGCACAGGTGGGGAAGGGGTGTGGAGGGTCTTCCTGCAATTAGCACTTCTTACTGTTTTGTGCAAAAATCCTCCTTGGACAGCTGCTTTTGCAACATTGGTCCATTCATCACCATCATCACTACATTAGCAAACAAAATATTGAGAATTTTTGTGAGGCAGTTACTATGCTGACCACTTTCCAAGAATAAACTCATTTTCTATATGGTGGTCATTTTTTTGTCTCCATCTTACAAACATGAAGTTGCTTAGCCAGTTACCAACAAGTCAAGCCGGAAGTCAAGCCTGGTCTCAGATTTGTCTGACTGTAAAATCCCTGCTCTTACCTTAAAGAAATGGTACCCAGTCACAAACCTCCAAGAATGAAATTAACAATTATTTTTATTCATTTGTTTGTTCATTCATCCATCCATCTATCTATCCATCCATCCATCCATCCATCCATCCATCCATCCAGAATCAACACCCACTATGTTCTAAATGTATACTAGGAGTTGTTACTACAAAGATGAACATGGTCCAGTCCCTGCATTCAGAGAGCTCATGGTCTAGGCTTGTAAGGAGATAGTTAGAAAGGAGAATAGGGCTCTAACAAGGATCTTAAGGGAGTGTGTTCACTTAAGAGTGAACAGTTCTGATTGGGTGAAGGAGAAGTGTTGAAATTGAGAAAGGAGCAGGATATTTGAGCAGACCTTTAAATAATATTTGACAATTATTGAGATTAAAAGCTAAAGATATCCAAAACCTAACTCAATTTAATCTAAGCATACTTCTGCAGAGTTTGCCAGCTCAGTAAACTGCATCATTAAGTATCCCACACTTGAAGCCCCAAATATAAGAAGTTTTATTCACATCCCACTCCATTATTCTCCACATCCAGCTCACCACCAAATTCTATTATTCTTCCTAAAAATCTTTTGCATTACTCCAGAGACATAGCTAACATCCCAGTGTCACTTATCATCATTATCTATCTAACCTGTGGCTTGATGGTGGCTTTCTAATTGATCTTCCCACATTCATTGTTTTTCAAGCTTCATTTTGTTCTGTTGAAGACTGATCTGTTTAGTCACTGTGTTTTTGTAGTACATAATTTATATTTATAATATATACTTTACAGTATTACCAAATCCAACATACAGACTTTCATGGGGCCTATTTCTATTAAAGATATTTTCTTGCCTATAGATTCCATTTTGCCATTTCTGTGCATGTCTAGCAATTTTTGCTTTATTTGGGGCATTATTAATGATATATCATAAGATTCTAGATTTTTTTTATCTTCCTCTGAAGAATGTTCAGTTTTGTTCCAAGAAATCAATCAATTTTGGGCTAAATACATTGAACTTTTTTGCTTATTTGGGGGCAAGGGAGAAGTCTATGATGCTCTCTCTAAGCTCCTTTAACTTCATAGGACTAAAATTACATAATTCCCTGTGGATATTGGTGAGACTTGCTTTTAGGTTTTGTTAGAACAAGTCTAGAATAGTCCTTACTCTGAGACCAGACCTTACTCTAAGACTTTCTCTTCAGGAGTAGATAGTAAATATTTTGGGCTTGTAGGCCATATGTCTCAGTAGCAAGTAATCAGCTCTACTACTCTAGCCTTAATATAAATGAATGGGTAGGGTGTGCTCTAAATAAAATTTTATTTACACACATTGGTGGCTGAACCAAGAGCCATCATTCGTTGACACTTTCTCTTGGACATGGTCCTTATTCCTAAGGCATGGCCTTTATGATATTTAAACTGCATGCCCAGGTGTTAAAAATGTTGCTACACTCTGGCTCAGATAAAACTGCAACATCTCCTAGCACCGCCTGACCTCTAGTATTTCTACTGTGCGTTGATTTCGTGTGTGGTAGGTATATATTTCTGAGCATTCTAAATTTTCAGAGGTCAAGCCTAATTTAGGTTTCCTGGGTCACAGCATACTGAATGCAGTGCTCCAGATGAGAGGAGCTTCCTGTTTAGCTCTGCATAGCCTTTCCCTGTGCACGTACAGCTCATCCTCCCTACTACATAGATTTCTGAAGAATCCTTCTTCACAGATCCCTCCTCTTTGGTGGCCTGTCCCACAGATTCTACTTTCTTCAGTAATCCTAAAATCTGATTCCTACTTCTTCAAGGTCAATGGGAATGTTATGCTCTATTTGCTGTTTGGTTTCTACCTCCCTATGTTATAGTTAGAAAATTGTCCCTAGGTGGAGAACTGGAAAAAATAAAATAAGACCTTGCCTCATGACTTTCTCTCTTTTTCTCTCTCTCTCATTTTTTTTGTAGGTCATGATCTTGTGTTGGCCATTGTCCACGCCGGAAAGCAGTTTCCTTATGTATGCCGTCTTGCTTTTATTTGCTTATTGATAGCAGAGAGCTAGGGCAGTGCCACTTTTTCCATTTATGGTCAAAAGCAGAAATCACATTCATACCTGCCCTCTTCAATCTATGCTTTGCAGTGAAAATGACCTTTTCCAGCTAATCCTAAGCAGTGCTTTACCTACAATGATTCAGTGAGTTTCCATGGCTCTTCAGACAACTCCAAAGGATGATATTTGTTTTTGCCCACCAGCAAGTTCCACACATATGGCATGGTGCCTGCCCTATGATACATACAGAATAAATATTTTTGGGTAAATGAATGAATGAGAAATGACAGATTTTGGCAGAGTGAACAACATAATCAAGGCAGGTAGCATAAGATGGTATGGAAAAGACTGACTTATTCAGGAAAATTTCAACTCAGGATGCTGACTACCGATGACTCAAAGTCTCCTTGTGTAGAAAATGACAGTTGAAGGTCACGGTAGTAAATTGTCATTTTTTTTTTCCATTACCAGGGATCTTAGACCATTAGCTCAGCATGAAGCTCTTAGGATGGCTGGAGCTGTCTAGGTAAGGCAGGAAAGGCTTTCTTCGACCTGGGTTGCCCGTGCTCATAGACAGACAGATGGACATGTGTGCAGACAGAGGAATCATTGATTTGCTAAAAATAATGCTTCAACCAGTTTTTCCAGAAACCCTAAAAGTAAACAGATCGATTGCAAGCATACCATTTGTGTGATGTTGACGTCCTCTCCAGATTGGAGAGAGGGAAATCACCTTGGAGACCAAGTGTGTCAAGTGTGCCCCCTCCCCCCACCTGGCACCCAGCAGCAGAGGAAATGATTAAGGGATCAGCTACTTTGGAACCAAGGGAGGCCCCAAAGTTCTCATGAATTGATTAAATAAATTCGATAGGAAATTTTAGATAAAGAAAATTAACATCTGCTCTATTCGGGGAAGGGAAACAATAGGATTTGGGCAGAACTTTATCAAATACTTTTTTTGAAGGTCGATTTTAAAAATGTTCCGAGGAAAGAGTGGCATGAGACTTTGGAAAGAAGAGCTCAAATGAGGTCAGGAGTTCTCCGATGTGTAGTTCCAAGGGTGCACTGGCAAATACTCTTAAGGTGAAAGGATCAATGATGTGAGAAGGAGGTCAGAAGACAGAAATTCACATTATTGGGAACCCTCTGAGTTAGGGCACACTGCTTGGGGTTTTAGCCTATGTTACTTTCACAATAATTCTGTAAATTAGGTTCTATTATTCTCATTTTAGAAGTGAGAAAACTGAGGTTTAGATAAGCTAAAATTTCTGTCTGGTGTCACACAACTAACACATAGCAGGATTTCAGTTTGGATCCGTATTTGTCTAATTACAAAGCCCACAGTCCTTCCCAACTCCATATTCCCACCCTAGTGTGTTGATTTTGTATGCGGTAGGTATACACTTCTGAGCATTCTAAATTTTCAGAGGTCAAGCCTTTAGGTTTCCTGGGTCACAGCATACTGAATGCAGTGCTCCAGATGAGAGGAGCTTCCTGATGATTGTTATGATAGTCATTTCAGAAGCGGGAATGTTGGGCCTGACAATTACAGTTCAGAATCCTTTCATTTCTTCACTCATGACCACCCACACTAGAATTTATGTATGCATGAATGTATGTATGTCATGGCAAATTCCCAGATTCTGGCTTTCCTTGAATTCTTGGAGGTACAAGGATAACGTGCACATACGTGTGCTTGGCTTGATATGCTTGGGTTGAAAGATCAATTAAAGAGAGGCTTTGATCTAACTGAGAACTCCTAGCTCTTGAGGGTGTTCTCAAGCTTAGTTCTTTGCTGTGCAATGTGACCTTTATAAAATCCATTCCCACCAGTGGCTAGGCAAGGCCACTGGTTAAGTGTCCTCGGCAAAGCAAACGATTTGCATAAAAAAATGCAAAACTAAATGGAAACAAAACACAGAAACCCCAGAGCTCTTCTTCCACTATTTGCGGTATTTGAACTGCCACGATTTGCAGAACATCATCCATTTTCGTGTGCACTCTGGGGTCGTTATTTAGGAAGACGAGGCGAGCATGAGCTGGAACATAGGTTGGTGTGAGTTTGGATGTGAGTGTTGAGAAGAAAGCAGGCAGAAACCTGGGGAAAACATGCACAAACGTGGCAGGGAGCATAAAGCCCAGCAGGGATGGCTGGTTTCCTAGCAATCAGTGGCCAATGTCCCTTCTGGGCCTATTCCCAGAAGCACAGGTTGTTTTAAAAAAAAGAGATTCCTGCCTGGGCTCAGTTATTGACATTGCTTTTACCCAGGGCTCTGTCCATAAGCATCTCCTAGAAAGATCGTACAATGTTGGATTGTATTTAGATATTCATATTCCTGGGACTCCTCTTGAAAGTTTGCTCCTGGCTTACCAGATTCCTCAGGTTTTATCTCAGGGTAATGTTTCAATCCAGGGGGATGAAAGGATTTCTTCTGGGGAATCAGAGCAGCTACTGTCAAGCTTAGGATAGTCAGCACCATCCCCCAAGTCTCAGCTTGAAGGACGCTCCCTTTGTGAAATCCTCTCCTCCCTGTCTGGGCTAAATGCCCTTCCACTTTCCTCTGAACTCTCAAACTTGAACTACTCTTCTAACACATTCTTCTTCTTATTGTTGTTTATAATTAGTTCTTTTGCGTTGCAGCCCACAGACCTGGACCTTCTTGATTGCATCTGATTTATCTCTGATGAAATCCTAGAGATTTCCTATGTTCTTTCAAGTTGCTCTTCCCATCCCTGGCCATCAATCCTGTCTTCCTCGGCCTGGAAAGAAGCAGACAGAAGATCTGCTGGAAGTCTTCGCTGCATTAGTGTAGTAACAAAAATGTACTGTCCTAGGGGGCCACCACCAGGAGATGATAATCCACACTCGTGTGTCAGAGTGGGTCTTGCCTTAAAGGGGAAGAGATTCCTGGCACCAGCTCCTGAGGAATTAGAACTTCTCAGACCACAGTTGGCATCTGTGAGGCTCGACACTTCCTTGTGGGAAGAGTACTCTTCAAGGATTGGAGTTGAAAGAGGGGACTGAGATATCATGAGGTAGCTGCTGGGTAAGTTGATGCCATCCCTTCCAAGTGGATCCAGAGGCTAGGAGGGGCAAGAGGCTGGATGGGTGGCTGCCTTCAAGGGCATGTAGATTCTCCACTGAGACCAGAAAAGAAAATGAGATTGGGTGAGGTCCTCTTTGTTTCTTCTCTGAACCCCATTTGTAATTAATCAGCTCCCCCTGTGATGACCAGTCCCAGCTGCTTCACCAAGAAACCCCAGGAGGAGCTGCTGCAGGTAGATTGCTCAAAGGAATGGTCATTCTTGAGCCCAGTGGCCCAGCCAGCTGTCCTGCACAGCTGGAAAGCTTCCCCGCAAAGCTAGTCTCTGCGTGTTTGCTATTAAGATAATAGGATTTCTCTACTTCCCAGATCTCAGGCCTTCTGAGAAGCTGGAAAATAGTGGTACTCAGTCAGAACAGGACAAGCAGGGAAACAGCACTGCCTCAGTACCTATCCTGCACCAGCCACTTCCTATGCAATCTATCGAATCCCAGTAGCCTGATGATAGAGATATTACTCTACCTTTCGATGGTGGACGGAACTGAAGCTTAGAAAGTGACAGCTCACAGGAACAGTGTGCAGAAAATCCAGTCCTCTTTCTGATTCCTGCACTTTGGGCATCTTTATTTTGGGGGGGCGATTAAACTCAGGGGCACTCCACCACTGAGCTACATCCCAGCCCTATTTGATATTTTATTTAGAAACAGGTCTCACTGAATTGCTTAGACCTCGCTTTTTGCTGAGGCTGGCTTTAAACTCGTGATCCTCCTGCGTCAGCCTCCCGAGCTGCAAGGATTATAGGTATGTGCCACCGGGTCCAGCACCATTTGGGGCATCTTTAAAGGGAGATCTTTTGTACAGCTCTCCCTGTCCCCTCTACACCCAGCCTATAGCCGGGACATTTTTCACCGAGGGCTGAAGGCGCTGTGGCCTTTCCCTGCTCTTTACCTCTGTGGGCTGCACGAGCCCAGCTCTGCTCCTTGGTGATTCTGCCCTTCCTTCTGAAGTGCAGTGGGCTCAGTGACACAAGGCACTTGGATGCATCTAACCCTGTGGTCACTGCTCCCAGTCAGTGAGGGGTTCTGCTGGAAACGATCTCAGAGAGCCTCAATCTCATCACTTTTAATATGGAGAAACAGACCTGGAGGACAATGACTTGTCCGTCAGAGGCTGTCTGCCAAAATGGCATGGGCAGGGCCCTGGGCCCAGGCTGCTGACCTCTAGGCATCTGTCTTAGTTCTTGGGTGCTTTGATCTCCAGGAACCCTGGCTTCCTTCCATTGCCACCATTTGGAGAGTCAAGTCCTACACACGACTGCTAATGTGGAGCCCCAGCCTGACACTGTAATTTCCTTGAAGAGACTAGATGGCCATTAGATTTGAGGCCTGCTGCTGAGACCCCTCAGATCCCTGAAGAAGGTCAAGGCTTACCCAGGGAATTCAGTCCAGCCTCCCTGAAGAGGCCAGACTGAGCTCCGCACTGCACAGATAGGCTGAGCTGAGAACTGGATAGAGCGCACTGCTCCAGGACATACAGACCTGCTGGCTTGCCTCTCTTTTTTTCTCATTTGAACCCTGCATCCCTGTCTCCAAATCAGTGTTCCAATTAACTGAGATTTTTGAAGAAAGCCTTAAAATTGCAAAAGAAAAATCTTAGTCAGTGAGGCCCACCCTGTCTCATTAACCTCTGGGGAATTCGCGGTGGTTGGGTTGGGCTGAAGCTGGCTTCCCCACAGTCTCCAGGAGTGCTGATTTAAGGGGTTCGAGCCCTCAATCCTAGAGATAAGGATCTTTGCTAGCAATACCAGCCTAGTCCTCGGGTTGGTACAAAGTCACATAAATTATAAAGCTCTTCTTGGTTCTTCTGAGTTAATCACCCTTGTTATTTGGTGTCTTTCTACAAACAGGAATATCCAAAAGATGCAGAGGGCATTTATGCCCCCAAGGAGAAGAGTGGAATGGCACTGCTTGCCATTTGCACCTTGAGATGCCACCAAGCCACACCCAACCATTGTTCCTGGCCTGCCCTTCACTCCAACTCTTCTGCAGGATCTCTCTCTTTCTTCTTGATAGTAACCAGCTTCTCTGTATGAGCCATCACTCTCCAGGTTGGAAAACTCTTCTGCCCCCATCACGGTGCTTAGGTTTTGAGTCAGAGCAAATATTCATATTCACCTTTTACAGATGAGCAGGCTGAGGCTCTGGGAGTGCATAACAGTGAGCAGATGCAGAGCTTGGATTTAAAAGCAGAATGTCCACCTCTACATCTACACATTTCTTATACACAGTGCCTCCTCTGTACTTCCTGACCACATCTTTCTTTGTGCCTTGGTCTCTGTTGTTTCTGGAATGGTCCTAAAGTTGCAGTGGACCCTCTTTATTGCCTTCCCAGGATCCTCACCCACCAAGGCTCGAATCCCTTTCTCACCAAGGGAATCCAGACTGATTCAGATACCCATGTCTCCCTACTCAGGGGAAAATGGCCCCATTCCCCAAACTGACCTAAGGATAATCCCATTCTCCTCAACAATGGAATGGGCCATGCTACTCAATTCTAGCCAATGAGAAGGGAGGAAATCTGCTGGGAAGTTTCTGGAAAGCCTTTCCTTTCTTCTAAGGGACTGAGGAGGAGAGCGTTTCTTCCTCTGCTGCCCAGGACCTCTGCAGACATCTTGGTACCAGCCCAAACAGGGAACCAGCACTGAGGTTTCCTGCCTCCTGGGACAGGAGGTTTCCAGGGACAGGACATGAGCCTGAGCCTTGAGGGCATAGTGAGTGTTGATTCTCGCAGTTGGGCTGAGGGAGATGTATAAGGGTGTAGGCCACCAGGGCAAGATGGCGAGTGAGGAAGTCAGGGTCAGAGCCAAACCCAAGGAGCATGGAGAGGGTCTTCCAATGCAGTCGACTTCCTGGTTGATGTAAGTGCTTGTGAACACAAGTGGGGGACCCAATCAGACAGACACTTCTGTATTCATGCTCTTAAGTGGGGGATCCAATAGAAAAACTAAAATGGACATGTGGACATGGGGGACACCAATGAACAATAGTGAGGAGAGTGTGGACAGGGAGGAGATAAGAAAAGGAGGAAATTCCAGGGACCATAAAAAGAACAAGCCCAAACTTCCCCACCATACTCCAGCTCTGAGTCCCCTTCTCTCTGGGGAAGCCCGTTCTTGTCACTCTTGCACTAAACCTGCTGCTGGCTTGCTATCTCAGTGTCCTGTTCTTCAATTCTTTGCTGAGTGAAGACAACAAACCCAGAACCCCTAGATGGTAACACAGGTCCTTCTTAACTCTGGATCCCTAGGAATTGAAGGCAAGGGGTATCCTTCCGGTATGTGCCAGTTAGAGGGTGCTTTCTCCTCTGGTCGTTGAAGCATCCCACTGACTGGAATCAGGCTGTGGTCACACAGAGACCTTCCTTGCTCACTCTCACCTCCCTTGAGCTTCTCTCTGCCACTCTGCCACACTTCCTATGCTAAAAGTGGTCCACAAAGAGAGGAACCTGAGTAGAGAATAGATAGGGGCTCTGCCTATCTCCAGACAAATACTTGTTAGAAGTGAGACAGTTGACTGTTGTGTTTTAATTTGGGGATTACTTGTGTTGGCCAGATAGACATGCTGTATTTAACAGCCATAGGTATGAATGATTCTTTTATTTCTCCTATAAAACCACCATCCTGTCTGCACCCCATGCTGGGAACCTCTTTCTGACCAGGCCTCAGCTGACAGAACCAGGCAGTAACATGGCACCTGCGTGGCCAGTAGACTGTAAAGTGCAGCCACTCCTGACAGATAAAAGATTAGTTAGTCAGGTTTTATTCCATCTGAGGAATTTGAACTAAGGACAAAGAAAAAGGTCACCAGCCAGTCAACGGACAGACATAAGTATGAGAGGAGGTGGACGTCTGGGTCATACTGTGTCACATGCTACATTGCAGCAGTGCAGAAAGGTTTGCAAACCCTTCCTAGATTACTGGGAACCAAAAGCTCTTTCACCCCTAGCTTCAGTAACCCCAACCTCCAGGATGCCCTTTATCACTCCTTGCAATAATATCCTGTTATTTGTGATGTCTTCTCTGAAACTAGATGTCCACTCCTTGGCCAGACACGCACTCTCGTCCACGTTCCTCCTAACTGAATCACCCCCACCCTCTATCTCGTTCTTGCATCTCTTTCTACCTTGGTTCACACTGTTCTCTCTGCTTGAGATGTCCTTGCTTTTTGTCCACCTGGTAAGACCATGTACATGTTCTAGAACCCAATCCCAGCAGTTCCACAATTCTTTTCAGTCCATATTTCTGTCGGAACGTCTCTCTTCTATACATTCAGTCAAAAATCACTGAATTCATTTAATGCCTAGTATGTGTGCTCTGTGATTACTAGGCAAGAAAAACAGGATAAGGAGGAAGTAATAGGGCTGGGATGGGGGCAGTGATGGCTAATTCAGTGAGGGCCACTGAGGAAGGTGTCTCTAAGCAGAGATCTGAATACCGTGTCCGAGTGACCTTGTGAAGGCCTGGAAGGAGAGTGTTTCTAACGGAGGGAATAGCAGAGGCCAAAGTCCTGGGGTGGGAACACATCTGGTAGGAAAGAAAGCAAGTGTGACTAGAATGCAGTGAGTGAGGCCGAGAGTATTGGCCAGACAATGGCCAGAGTAATGGTCAGGGGTAAAATTTTAGAGAGCTTGTAGCCTTGGTGGACCACTACAAAGAATTTGGATTTGTTCTAAGCATGTCTGTGTGTGTGTCTGTGTGTGTGTTTGTTTTGGGTGAAGGGAGGCTTTGAGAGGAGAGGGGGCCATGATCTGATTTGCATTTTTAAGAGGTTATTATAGCTGCTGGATTGTGGGAGGGTGAGAGTGGAAATGGCAGTTCAGGCAGGGTAGTGGTTGCTAAGGGATGAGGAGCGGCAGGCCTAGGCGCCTCCTTTGGAGGTAGAGCCCATAGAGGGGAAGATGAAAAGAAGAGAGACGTTGAATTTTAGATTGGGTCCTGAACAATTTAATAAATGGAGGCACCATTTATCCAGATGGAAACGAGTGGAGGAGTGGCTTTGGGGGTGGAGACTCAGCTGTGTTTGGACACAGCTCATATGGCCTGACATTGCTACTGATCTCAGACTCCCTGGGAGAAGGGCACATGCATTTTTTTTTCAACTCTCTCTCCTACATAACACAAGGTCTCACAAATGGAGTGTACTTAGTCCATTATTGATTAATGCTTTGATTTTCACAATGTCCTTATTCCTGGAAAATTGCAAATGGCACCTGGATATTCTTCCTTTCATTAGCCCACTTGGTCATCACTAAGCCATTTTTTTTTTCTTTTGTGGATCTAGAGTTTGAACCCAGGATCCTATGCATGCTAAGGAAGTGCTCTACCACAGAGCTACATCCCCACCCCTTTGTGGTTTTTTTTTTTTTTTTGAGATGGTGTCTTGCTAAGTTGCTCAGGTTGGCATTGAACTTGTGATCCTCCTGACTCAGCCTCTCAAATATCTAAGATTATTGGTATGTGCCACTGTGCCCTGTTTATTATTATTTTTTGATGACTTTTTGGAGGCAATGACCTTTAGTCACAAGTCAGTCTGACCTTCCCCCTTTCCCATCTCCTCCATCAATTCTTTCTTTGGAGGGTTAAACAAACCCCCATATGTATACCAGGAAGCCCCCAAGTTAAGCACTCTCCTCAATAGGTGTTCTATTACCTTACCATGACTTGGTTCAGGAGGTGTTATCGCCTGCTCCCACTGGGTTGTGCCAAACTGGCCAATCAATCATCACTCAGCTATTGAACACTCTATAATAAACCCTCGCCTTTGCCTTCACTTTGTAGCTTACAAAGCATTTTTCTATAACCTCTCATTGGACTTGTGCAGTCAACCTCTGAATGACATGGCAGGTCTCTGGATATTAAATTCCCTATTTCACTTAACTTTCATAACTTGAAACCAAGGGTCTTAACTAAGACCATTCCTCACCTGAAGTGTCCTTGTTCCTCATAGGGACCTGGGAAACTTCCACTGAAACTTCCAGACTCATCTTAATTGTGAAATGACTCTGACCTTCAGGCAGAGTTCATTGCTTGTCCCTTACCCCTCCATGTTACCTAAGGCCATGTGGATGTACCCACTTTCTTAGCTGTTGTGCTGTAGATAGACATAAAATGTATACTACATGTGCAAATATCTGTCTGCCCAGTAGAAAATATTCTTCTTCAGGAGTGGAAATCTCATTCATCACAGCATTCCAATGCATTATATTTCCCCTTACATACAGTTAACAATTAATAAATGAATGAGCATATGGATATTTTCGAAGTTTGAGGTGGGGGACTACGCATGTTTTTTCTAAGGAATATGGACCTCAGCCTGTAGGCATAAATGTGGCAATAAGAATTGATTTATATCACAAAAGGCAGATGGCAGCCTCATTTCATGAAATTTATTTCCCTGAAAATTGATGAGGTTTTATTTATGTCTTCCCTTGAAGGTCAGGTTATGGATTGTTCAACTCACTCTGTCTATCTCCCTAACAAGGACTTTACATAAGGATGGGATGGTGCGAATGCTGTCAATCATATGCAGCTTGTTGGCTTATCCTATCCAGGGAACTTTAGGAAATTTCATCTCAATTCATCAAACTTTCATCAAGAATCTACTGTGTGCCTGGAATTATGCTCAATGCTGTGATAATAAGGCAAGGTGTTTGAGAAAGCTCCTTTGCCAAAACCCTAGATGTGGGTCCTGTGAGGCACGTAGAAATGTGACATGTCTTTCAGCATCATCCCATATCATTTTGATCTTCTTTCAGGAACTTGCAGCTCCAGACATCTGGGCTTGACTGGGAGGATTACAAGAACTGGATCCTGGGTCTGTGATCATTGAGCTCTGTCACTCTGATGACACAGTCTTCTTAGCCATTTCACCAGCATTCAGAGGAGCTGGAAATACTGAGCTGATGGGATGGTCCCACAGACAGTGGGGCTGTGGAGGGCAGTAGCAAGAACAGATGTGTCACAGCTGCTCACCAGAAGACTAAATTGACTTCCTCAGGCTTATCTTTCTGCCATGCATTCATCCATCCATCCATCCATCCATACGTACATACATACATACATACATACATACATCTGTCCGTGCATGCATCCACTGATATATTCACTCATTCATTCAGATCATTTTCTTTAAAGTACATGAGCATGTGTATTTATTGATACATATTCATCCATTCATCCATCTAGCCACCCATCCATCTTCCATTATCCATGCATGCACATATCCACTGATTTGTTCATTTACCCACCCATCCTTTCATTCAGATTATTTTCTTTAAAGTGCATATCTATGTATATGCATTGCTGCATCCATCCATCCATCCATCCATCCATCCATTCATCCATCCATCCATCCTCCCACCCATCTTCCATCATCTATGCATGCATGAGTTTATTCATTCATTCATGCATATCTCTATTTTTAAAGTAAATGCCACTTCCTTGCCACCTTGAGTGGCTCTCCTGTGCCATACCTAGAAGCAAAGTTACTTATCTTAATGTTCACAATTAACCTTTATTTCCATATACACTTGAGTCCTCCCTTTGTCAAATGAACTTGGCAAGCTGGGTCTCTTTCCACTCCTCTTTTCCCTCGCTCTTCTCCTTTCCTATGTGCCCTCCACGTCACTCTCGTCTACTCCTTGCTTGTTGTTGTCAAACTTCATTCATTTATGTCTTCTCATCCTTGTGTGACTTGACTTTCCACTTTGCTCCTGCACCAGCTTGTGTCCTGGATGATCCATCCTTTCTCTGAACTCCTAAAGCTTTTAGCATCTGACCCACATTTTGTATACTCGACTTTTGTGTCCTTGTATTTATCTTTTTATAAATATGTTCCTTCTTCCCCAATAACAATGCTCTTAATTCTTGCTAAAAACCATTTCCTTTGACTTTGTCCCACTTAGCCTTGAGTCATCAAAACTCTAAGAAAGTTATCAGGAGTGAGTCTTGGTAATTTAAGGCTATGCTCATAGTTCTAGACTGAGTCCTGGGCAACTGTGAGGCCCTGACCTGAAGCCACCATCTCAGACCCCCAATATATATACAGAAGGGTGCAGGATAGGCTCACCAAGAAGACATCATGGCTTTGACTCTGTGTCACTCTTCTGAGCCCCAGTATTTATTTTTTGTTTGTTTGTTTATTTATTCTAGTTAGGTATACATGACAGCTGAATGCATTTTGATTCATCGTACACAAATGGAGCACAACTTTTAATTTCTGGTTGTACATGAGGTAGAGTCACACTATATGTGCAGTCATACATGTACTGAGGATAATGATGTCCATCTTATTCTGCCATCTTTCCTAACCCCATGCCCCATCCGTCCTTTCCCTCCCCTTTGCCCAATCCAAGTTCCTTCAGTCCACCCCTCCACCCCCGCCATTATGGATCAGCATCCATTTATCAGAACATTTGTCTTTTTGGGATTGGCCAACTTCGCTTAGCATGATATTCTCCAACTCCATCCATTTACCCACAAATGTGAGCCCTGACATTTGGATGAAATCTGTCTCTCTCACCCCAAATCTGATGAGTATTTTCTATGAACTGATTGGTCTCAGATGACCGTGTTACTACCACCTGTATGTCTTTGAGTGTTACCACCTATCTCTAGTTACCTATTGCAGCCTAGCCATTTCTAAACTTGCTACTTCTTATGATGCTGTGGGCCAGCTAGATGTCCCCACTGCTGATCTTCTCTAAGCCCCTTGAGAAGAGTTGGGGTGTCCTAAATGGCTCACCCATGTGCCTGGAGCCTCAGGTGGAATGGTGGGGATGGCCTGGCCTCTCCTGCCACATGGTCTCTCATCTTCAAGGAGGGGAGGCTGGGCTTTTCTAGAGTGTGGCCATCTCAGGTCTCCAGGAGTGTGAAAATGGAAGTTACATGACCTCAGGAGGCCTTCACTCTGGAGCTCACCTTGTATCTCTTCCACAACATTGGCCAAGGGAAGTCACAAGGCCAGCTTGGATCAAGGAATGGAGAATAGAGTTCATCTTTTGATGGAAGGAGCTCTAAAATATTGGTTCCAGGTTTTCAATCTACCCACCTCGTCTACACTCCAGACTGATCTCCCTTGGGCAGTATACTGCTACAGATCATGTCCAAGTTCAGTTTTGGAGATGATACATAACATCGTCTCTAGTTCCATCCTTTCGCCTCACGTAGGGCATCCCAACTACAGCATACGCTCGGCGAGAACAGGGCCCGTGCCTGGATCCAGGCCCTCTCTCTATACCATCTCATTGCATAATGTTTATAGCAGTTATATCTAAAATCTACCTGTTGTTGTTTTGTCTGCTTGTACAGTGTTCATCATTCACTGCAATAATAGCTTCATTTTTGTTCTGTTATTTTTTAATAAGTTACCAGCACCTAGAGGTATATTTAGAGCAGAGTAGGTGCTCAGTAAATATTTTCTGTATAAATGAAATCTCCCTAATGACTATGATCAAACCTCAGACTGTTTATAGCCCCTCTCTCATCTCCTGTAGGTAGAAGATGCCCATAAACACCTGTTATTTGAGGATAATTCAGGCATTTATCACACATAATGTGGAATGCTTTGGAGGTAATGGAAATCCTCTTTATACCCATTTGTGAAGATTTCTAAGAGACTCTTATGTATCCTGAGAGGGCTCTAGTCCTCAAAAGTACATAATTTCTTTGCCAAGGTGATGCTTGAACATCTGGAAAGATAAGAGGATATAGTCTGATTCAATTAAATTCTTTCAAATACATTCATACCAGCCATTCATGTGTGTGCTGGGTGGACATCAAGAAAGAGAGAGAGGCAAAGCTCACCCCTGATGACCACTCATCAAGGGGTCCACCAGCAATCCTTCAAGACATGCCTGGTGTTGTTCAGCTGTTCATTGAGGTGACATCCCTGGTTATAGGAGACTTCATAAGGGAGAGATTTCTGGTCTTTTCTCTTGCAGGGAAAAGACACTGTTCTTTGTTCCTTTTCCTAAGACGGACAATCCAGTGTTCAGTCAACACCAGCCTGCTGAGCACATTGAGCACTGTGTTCAGTTTGCTCTGGCTGGCAAAGGAAGGATGGGCCTTCCATTCACATATATTAGAAGAAGCCCCCCTGTGTGACCACCCTAGATGATATTCCCTATGACTTTCCTTCCTCAGAGATGACTGCTATCCTGAAGTGGACATTCCAGTGCTAGATTTTATACTTCTAGAACACCTTAGAGCAAGCACCACCTCTGTCAACAGTTCTGTTCCTGTTTTCAATCTTCATCTGCATATATACCATCTTCGGGATCCATTCTAACTTGATCTGCTGTAACTTCTTCCCCTCAGCATCAAGTTTTTTAAAAATATTTTTTAGCTATACATGGACACAGTGTCTTTATTTTGTTTGTTTATTTTTATGTGGTGCTGAGGATCAAACCCAGTGCCTCACATGTGCGAGACAGGCACTGTGCCACTGAGCCACAACCCCAGCCCCAGCATCAAGTTTTTGATACATAACCATGTTGACACATGCTGCTTATTCATTTAATCACAGCTTCCCTTTTGATGGACACTTAGTTTGTTTCTAATCTCTCACTCCTAGAGTGCTGCCATTAATTTGCTTTCTCCTGTCTCTGTCTGTGCCCAGAGGAGGATTTCTCTGGGGTAGATTTGCTCTATTTGGTTATATGTATCTTCAAATTAACTAAATATGGCTAAATTGCTCTTCAAAGTGGTTGTCCCTGCTAGCATTGAAGTTCTCATTGCTCTGTCACCCAACCAGCCCATGCTGCTCTCAGACGTGTAAATCCTTGTCCATTGGATTCTGGAAAAGAGTGCATTTTCTTGATCCAATTTGCATCCCCCAGATGACCAAGGTGGCCAGATGTACTTCATGCTTATTGACCATTTCTGATTTCACTTCTTTATCTCATCTCTCCATATTGTCTATTTTTCTATTGAATTGTTTATCTTTCTCTTATTGATTTATAGCAGGGTTTTTTAAGAGCACCACTATTGACATTTTGGACTGCATAACTTCCTGTTGGGTAGAGGGCTGTCCTGATTATAGCGTCTTTAGCAGCGTCCCTGGCCTCTGCACTCGATGCCAGCAGGAAATCCCCCATTCTCATACTGGCTGTGGCAAGCAAAAAGCTCTCCAGGAATTGCCAGATATCCCCTGGGGAGTCAAATCAACCTTGATTGAGAGCAATTGACTTACAGGAACACTTTAATTGTCATGCATATTAATCCATTGTTAGTTACATCATCAGTTACTTATATTCTTACAAAAATATTCTAGAATTTCAATAAATGTTAGTCCTCTCTAGCTTGGAAGTTTGCTTTGAAGAGAGGAAGAAAGAAGAGTATATTTATGGTGTCCTTAATGCTACTTAGGGTCCTCTCTTCCTAGTTTTGCTGCAAATCTACAAAGTATGTCTTAATACCTCTACCTGACAGATGGGGAAACAGTCTGCTCATGTTCCCAAGGCCACTCAGCCAATGATCAGTGACAGCAGGGTACAAATTCAAGTCTGTCTGGATGTATCAGCAGAGTAGGAGGAATATGGCTTCAGTAGTATGGAGTTTGGGTCTTAGTCTAGGCTCTGTCACTAGCTGGCTGTATGACCAAGCCCTGTCCTTATAAAACTGACATGTCAGTTTCCTCATAGGAAAACAAAGAGGTTGGGCACGAGATCTCAAATGTTCTGGCCAATTCTACCAACAGAGTAGAGTGGTTGTCTCTGCTGCTACCAAGTGAGTAACTTTTCTCTGACCCTCCCCAACCTTGTTTTCCTCAGCCGAGGATGGAGATGCATATAGCATCAAACTCCCAGGGCCTTTTGTGAGAATTAGATGAGACAATCCATGTAAACTTTACCACATAGGTAAAGTTCCATAGAATATCCTCTATTTCCACAACGAGGAGGCCAGTTAGTCTGGATGGGGAAACTCTGAAAACTGTAGATGATGATGTAAAGAAACAATATTTTGCCACCTTTGGGGATAAATATTTGCACCCGGGAAGAAGAATTCCATCAGTCAGCACCCTCCCTTAGGGGAAAAGGTGAAGAAAGGAGATTAGCTCCTAGCTTGAATGATTTTGGCACTTCAAAGCAGTAGTGAAGCCCAGCTAGGGCTTGTCCTTGGTCCCAAGAGAATTGCACATCCTGTCCCCATGTATGGCAGCTCTTGGCAGCTGGGCAGTGCTTGCTGCAAAAACTCTGCAAAGATAAATTTTAGCTCAGGAGGTCTCAGGGATAACCCCTGCCTTACTTTCCTCTTCATGAATGTTGGGCCTGAAGGGAGGAAGTCAAGTTGCTGTGGACTCAGAGTTCTGGGCAGTCTGTCAGGGATCAGGGCCCCCTTCCAAGAGGGAAGCCAAAGAGGGAAGGGGCTCTTCAAACATGAATGCCAAGAGAGCAGGCACCAGCCCAGCTGAAGGCAGTACAGGCTCAGAGAGGGCTTGCAGGCAAAGTGGACCAGTGATTGTTAAAATGTAGAAATAAAAGCCGACTTATTTATTTGTTTGTTTGTTTGTTTTTCTAATTAGTTTTATGTGACAATAGAATGCACTTTGACACATTATACATAAATGGAGTATAACTTCTTATTCTTCTGGTTGTACAGGATGTAGAGTCACACGTGGTATAATATATGCACATAGGGTAATAATGTCTGATTCATTCTACTATCTTTCCTCCCTCCACACCTCCTCCCCTCCCCTCACCCCAAAGTACCTCTATTTTTCCCTAGCCCCTCCCCCAACTTACTGTGAATGAGCATTGGCATATCAGAAAAAACATTCCGCCTTTGGCTTTTGGAGATTGGCTTATTTTGCTTAGCATGATCATCTCTAGTTCCACCCATTTACCTGCAAATGCCACAATTTCAGTCTTCTTTAAGGCTGAGTAATATTCCATTGTATATATATATACTACATTTTCTTTGTCCATTCATCTGTTGAAGGACAGCTAGTTTGGTTCTATAGTTTGGTTATTGTGAATTGAGCTGCTATGAACATTGATGTGGCTGCATCACTATAGTATACTGATTTTAAATTCTTTGGGTATAAACCAAGGAGTGGGATAGCTGGGTCAAATGGTGGTTCCATTGAAAATTTTCTGAGGAATATCATTATTTGTTTATAGCAGCAATTCAATGCAAGCATTTTGGACGCAGTTCCTAGACAGAATCAAACTACGCAAGTAGTTCCACACTTGCCTTCTCTGTCTCTCCTTCCAAAAAGCCCACCCGGACTAGAGTGAGCTGCCTGAGCCCTCCCGCTCAACTTGCAGGCTTTCCTTCTGCCGTGACTGTTGTGCATGTGGAGCCACAGCTGGGTCAAGCTGTTCTTCTGTCCTTGCAATTGAGCCCGTATATCTTTGGCAAATGGAAAAAGAGCACAGGCTTCAGACAGAACCCAGTCCAAATCCTGATTCTAGTGCTTCAAATCTGTATGACGCCAGGTACTATGTTTTGGATGTGGAATGGCCCCATAGTCTCATGTGTTGAAGGCTTGGTCCTCAGTACAGCGATGTACAGAGGTGGGGCTTTTAGGAAGTGACTAGATCATGAAGGCTCCAACCATGTTAGTGGATTAATCCATTAGTAGCTGAATGGACTAGGAGGGCGTGGATACCATAGGCAGTGGTGCAGTGTCAGAAGGAGGTAAGTGAGAGTATACTCTGGAAGGGATGATTCTTGTCCCCGTCCCCTTCCCTTCCTCTCTCTCTCTGCTTCCTGGCTGCTGTGAGCTGAGCAGCTTTCTTCCACCATGCCTGTCCACCATGACTTCCTGCTTTCTCTTGGGCCAGGAACAATGTAGTCATCCTACCACAGGCTGAAACCTCCAAAACTGTGAGCCAGAATAAGTTTTCTCTCCTTGAAGTTATTTGTCACAGCGACAAAACCTGACTAATACGTAAAGCAAGTTGCTAAGTTTAGGCTTGTTGTAATATAGATCTCACATGGGATGGACTACATAGAGCCCCTCGTGCAGCGGCTGGCACAGAGCAGGCTCTTCATTCCCTCCTGAACGAGGTTTATGTCCTCCTTTTCCATATCTTCTTAATTTATGCCAGGAAAAGCAAGAGAGCCTTTGGAGTGCTCTACTTCCCTCTAGCTATGTGTCTCTGAGTAACTGAGTTAGGCTTCTGGTGCCTGCATTTCCTCAACTAGCAAATGAGAATGGTAGTGCAACATTCCTCACTGGGTACTTGTGAGGGTCCAGTGAACACTCAGTGACAACTCATCTCAGGGCTCTTGGTCCCAGCAGTGGTGTCATAGAGCAACAGGAGATGGTGTTCACACTAGTCCTTCCTATAAATGCCATTCTGGAGCCTGGTAAGAAAGGAAAGGGCACTTTTTCTTTGGGTCTGGAAGACCTAAGCTGGGACCACACCAGTGCCTCCAGTGGAATCATGGGGAAGCTCTAGAACTCCTCTGAGCTTCTGTTCCCTGCTCCACAAATCCAGGGTGACAATAGCACCTATTCCAGAGTATTGAGGAGTCACATGAGTTGATATGCGTAATAGGCTCAGGTGATATGTGCTCAGAATTTAGTATGTGCTAAATTCCATCACACATGTCCTTGGAGTGATTCTGGGGCCTCTTTGTTGACTTTTGAGCCTCTACATTTACCTTCTAATCTTTGCTTCTCCTTCTCACCCCTACCCCCAGCCACATATCCAGGTGATAGGGCTGGAGAGAATGAAATGAACCTGGCTACCATCTGTCCATCGCCACTGAGTGCTGTGTGTTTTATACACATCACCCCAGGGAAGTCTCCTATCAGTGATGCAAGGGAGGTAAGGTGAGCTGCATTGTACTTAAGAGAAGCCCGAGGCTTCGAAAGCATGCTGCACTGCCCGCTTTTTGGCCCCAGGTCTAAGTGCAGCCCTTGAATCACAGAGTATCCAGAAGACACAGAAGCATTTCCTACTCAGAGACACCTTCGCTCCTTCTGGAGGGGAATGGAGGGGAGGGATGGCAAGGAGGAGGCATGGGGAGCAGACTCACTAGAGATGGGATTCAAATGCTGCCAAGAGATCCGCCTGTGCCATCGAGACAGCACAGCCTAGCTCATTCATGCCCTGGAGCCAGCTCCGCCCACACTGGCTGCACATCACTTTTTCCTGGGCTTCTCCCCACATCACTCCATCACACATTTCAGGGTGGTGGCCCTGGACCCAGCATTCTTACCTACCACAGTGAATTTGGGTGCAGCGTGATAAACGAGCAGTGGAGAACCAGTCCCCGACTCTGTGCCCTTGCCAATGCCCATGTTCCCCATCCAGGAATTATGGCCGGAACTGAGAGATGCCCACATGCGAACCAGCAGCCAGGCAGAGACCCTGCTCTATCTGCACACCATGCTCCAATGTGTCCTGCACCAGCCCCTCTGCCACTATTACCCCTGTGGTTCTGGCCTCAATAACCAGAAGATATTCAGGGGGGAAAGATAATGGTCTTCTGGAGCAGCCAGAGGTCTACTCCTTGTCCCTGAGGTGTGGCGCAGCCTCAGGGTTAGAAGCCTTTCCCCACAGCTGCATCCAGTCTGCACAGGCTCCAACCTGGGCTGCCGGTGCATAGAGAGCACTCAGGCACTGGGCTTGCTGCACTGAGCTGAGTTTCTGCAGGAACATACATTCTGCTTCCTAAACAGCTGGCGTACAGGGGACCTCTGGCACCCACTCTGCTGGCAAGGCTGAGACCCCCTGCACTCATTTTATAACAGAACCCTTTCTGGCCTGGTTGAGCAGTCAGCTCTGAGTTCAGGTGTATGAGAAGTTCCAAATGCCCTTGGTATTTTTCCCCCATCTACAAATTATTATCAGCCAATAACAGCACAGTGAAACACTTGTGGTTTAATGCTGTGAAGTTTCTAATCCTGGCAGGGACTCAAACTAATTAAATTCTCTGAACTTTGATTTTTATATCTATAGAATGTGTTGGGCTACTTTATCTCTAAACTTTCTTCTCACTGTGTTACTTTACTTGGAATATTCATTCACATTATCAGTCATTTACACTTTAGTATGAATGAAGGCTTTGAACAAAAGGAAATAGATGAGAGAGAAAACTGGGACTAACAGAAGAATGAAGGAAGGGTCATAGACAAAGTGGCTACGGGACACCAAGGAAAACTTCAGACTGGTTTTGAGGGGCAGGCTTTGCCCATTTTCAGACACGGTTTGGGTTAAGTAGATGTTACTAGATTTGACCCTTCTTTCATTTACCTAAATCCTCCCTCCTGTTCCCTACACCAGTACTACCTCAACTTTACTGCCTCAACTTCCCAGCATGGCCTATTCTGTGATGCCACTAGAGAATCCACAGTACAGCCCTGCCTGGAAGATGCCAACTTTGCATTATACCAAGGTTGCCAGTGGTCAGAGCTAAAAGGACATCAGACTTCAAATAGTTCAGGACCTGGTAATTAAAGTGGTAGAACTAGCATTAGGCCTATGACCTGAAATAAGAGTCACAGTAAACCCTGGCAGAGGTGCATGTCACAGCAGAGAGAGCCAGGTGGGGGTCAGGATCTCTAGCTTCTACTGCATCCTCCCCTGGTCCTAGGGATCACCTTGGAGATGATTACAGGATACAGGTGACTTGGGCGTTGGGCCCAGGGCATCCTGGGACCTCAGCAGCATAGTTCTGAAGCTGAAGGTGGAAAACAGAGATTTACCCAGGGCTGTGGGGCATCGCTTATTAATTCATTCCACACTTAGAAGCTTGTACAGCACCAGCCTGGACCCTGGGGTCAGTGTGCACAGGTGATAATTTGACCAGCAGCCCACATTCCAGGATTTAAACTGCACGGAGAACTCAGAGTCTGTACAGCTTAGTATTAATCCCAGCAGGATCCAACCCAGTGGATGAGGCCAGCAGCAAGAGCACAGGTGACAGGTAAGGCTTAGAGTCAGGAGTGCAGCAGTGCTGTGGCTTAGGGAATGGGGTGCTATCAGAGCCAGCTTGGACCATGGTCAGGGGAGAAAGGTGTGCACAGAAGGAGGGCAGGGGAGAGCTGGAGATGTGATCAGGAACCACTCTACAGATCTCATCCATGTCATAGAAAAATGAAAACCATGCTCCTTGTGGACATGGAGGTGCTTAGGATCCAGAGCAGGCAAATTGGATAGCAGGTCTGTTACACCAAGGACAGGTTGCATTAGCAGGTGAGCCTGAGGGTCCTAATGGCTCCCTGACCAACAAGATCAAGCTCAGATTGGGAAGTGAAGTTAAGAACAAGAGTGAAAACCAGTGAGTGACCCCAGTTTAGCACTTCCTCCTCTTTCAATCCTGGCATCCTCAGGAGCCTCTCCAGTTAGCTTTGTTTTTTTTAATTTTTTTTGATTTTTTAGTTGTCAATGAACTTTATTTATTTATATGTGGTGCTGAGAATCGAACCCAGTGCCTCACACATGCTATGCGAGTGCTCTACCACTGAGCCACAATCCCAGTCCTCCAGTTAGCTTTTAATTCTCGTTTCTTCTCAGCTAATACTGCTTAAGGTGATAGTAGTGTCTTCTGCTAGCATTGCCCAGGGTACAAAATGGAACTCCAACATGGCTTAGTGGTCTCTGGGATACAAACCAGAGAGAGTGTCATCTGCATAGGGGTCACATATGTGCCATCCATTTAACCTATATGGTAAGTAGAATTCTAAAAAATGCCCCCATTCCTACGACCACACCCTAAGTCCCCAGAATTTTCAAATATGATGAGATTCATGCCCATAAATATGTTACATTCACCTCAACTGGGACTTCACAGACAATTTAGGTTACTAATCAGTCAACTTTTAAATGGGGAGATTGTTCCAGATGATCTGCATAGGCTCCTTATGATGCCATATGTCCTTAAAAGCAGAAGAGGATAGAAGGTAAAGGCAAGAGATTCAGAGCACAAGGGACTCTATAAGCTGCTGTTGATATTAAAGATGGGGCCCTGGGCCAAAGGATGAGGGCAGTCTCTACAAGCTGGGAATGACTCCTGGGGACCTCAGTTCTACAGCCACATAGAACTGACATCTGCCAACAATCTCAGTGATCCCGGAAATGGATTTTCCCCTAAAGACTCCAGAAAAGAGCCCAGGCTGGCTGACTCCTTGACTTTACCCTGTGAGACTCTAAACAAACAGACCCGCCAAGACAGCTTGCACTCTGACCTGCTGAACTATGAGCCTATAAATGGGTGTAGTTTTAAGCCTCTGAGTTTGCGGTGATTTCTTACAGCTGTCATAAAAAAATGACTACATTCTGAAAAACAGAAGATCGCCACTTAGGAGAGGGGTGTCCATGGATTATGACTGCAGAAACTGGGTGTTGCTTATTTGGAGCCCCCAGAATCTGATATGTAGTAAATGCTCAATAAATAAATGAGTGAATCAATGAATACACTTTAAAAGAATGAGCAAAAGAGCCAGAGTCAGGCTATGAATTAGTGACTTTTCAAGCACCAGCAGGTTCCAAGACCTGCTTAACTGAGACGCAGGATAGCCTGGAAGTGATTGCTGAAGAGCATGACATCCAGAGCCTGAGGTCTAGACTCAGTTTGGTCTGCTAGATGTGTGACCTCAGGCAAAATACTTAACCTTTCTGTGCCTTTGTTCTTCCATCCGCAAAATGAGGATACCAATAACAATGACCTTCCAAGGTTGTCATAAGGATTAAATAAGGGAATACATGTCAAGCTTTTAGAAGAGTGGCTTGCCCACAGTAATACATACTTGCCAATAGTTCACATCTAGAATCAGAATGCTCTTAAATCTTTGTTTCTCTAGAACCATGTGCTTGACGCGCAAAGCCTCTGTTTCCCCCTTTATAAAATCAGGCGATGAACTTTAACAAACATTTTCCACTTTCAAAACTTCTCTCATGTTAAAAAGGCACCGTTATTTTATTGGAGGCAAATCCCTAGAGTTCTCACTATGGCTGGCTTTTCAAAGTGAAATTCTTCAGCACATTACATGACCAGTGCTGGAAGTGAGAGAGGCCTGGTGGGCGTTGGCTGGCTCCCATCCCACTCCCCAGGTGGAAAGAAGATGGGGACACTAGTGACTTCCGTAAAGGTTGATTACGAACATGCAATCTGCCCGGGGCTTGGTCTGAGACAAAATTTCTTTTCTGACCATCTCATTGATTAGCCCAGCTTGGGGGAGAGGGGGCTGATAGTTTTATTTTGCTATTGTTGTTTTTCTTTACTGGATTCAGTACCTCATTCCATAAACTCATAAACCAGAGCTGCATCCTGTCTATTCTTAATTATACAGGGACAGATGATTTGCATTACAAATTGTCCACAGCAGACCTGGCTCACAAATTATTGATGAGATTGACACTTAGCCTGCCCAAGTCCACACTGGCACAGATGGCCTCATTTCTTTCTTTCTTTCTTTTTTTTTAAATATTTTCTTAGTTGTAGATGGACACAATGTCTTTATTTTTTAATGCTTTGTATGTGGTGCTGAGGATCGAACCCAGGGCCTCACGCATGTGAGGCAAGCGCTCTACCACTGAGCCACAATCCCAGTCCCAGATGGCCTCATTTCTTACTGTGGACTTAGAAGGCCTTATATCACAACTGATTCTATGTGGGCATTTTTCTGCTTGCCTCCCCGCCAACAAGCCAAGTTCCTCTAGGGTGGGCGACGTGCTACCTACCTCTCTGTCACACTGAGCCAGATCTACACCCCAGCCATGCCCTTCCTTCCAGGAGGGAAGAAGGGACCCAGTTTATTATAGCCAAGTCCATATTCAGCTCTAAGCTTCAGGATTCAAACTCCAAGACGGTGCCTGTCCTGTTTAGGTCAGTGTTGTGTGTCAGTGTGAGGACAACTTTTCTATAGTAGAATCTGCAGGACAGAGGACTCACTTGAGTATGTGAGGACATGCGGAAGGGTTTTTGGAAGCCCTGAGCTCTGCAGGTAGCAATATTGAAGGGCAAAATCAAGCACCTCGTGAAGCCCCATCAACGATGCTCACACGTCCAGTTTCACCTCAACCACATCATGGGCAATTCAGAATCGACTACTTTGAGTTTCTCTGTGGCTGAGAGAGGATGTGGATGAGACCCTGACCTGGAGCTCAGGCTGTAGGTACCAGGCAGGCATATCTTGGGCTCCTGGAGCAAGCAGTTCGTGGGCTTAAGCAAGCCCCAGTTTGGGTTTAGCCCAGTCAGAGCTGTGAATCCTTTGGACTCTTCGCTTTCCTGTGCCCCAGCCTTGAACCCTTGGTGAAGTGTGGGAATCTGTTTCTATAAAACCAATTTATTTTTCCATTTATTTGATTAATTGAAATTGCTAATACTCTGGCCTCTGGGTCATAAACACTGGGTTATAAAGGCCCTTTACATCTGTCCGGTGCTTTAGTGTTCACTAAACACTTTCACGTCCATTATCTGATGTGACCCTTAGAACAGCCCCGAGAAGGAGTCAGGGAAGGGCTAGCAGCTGTGAGTTCGCAGAGGGAGATGTGTGTTGCCCGTGGTTACAGGTAGGACAGCACAGAGCGGGCACTGGGAGCTGGATCTTATTTTCTAAATCTAATTCTTGTGCAGGATGACCAACCATCCCAGTTTATCCAAGAGGGAAGAGGTTTCCAGAATCTGGGACTTTTAGTCTGAAAATGAGGTAGGTTCTGGGAAAACTGGGATGAGTTATTCCCCCTACTTCAGGACTCCAAGCTGTGTCTTGCAGAGTGCCTGTCAGCCTATCAGGTTCAGGGGAGGGAGGTGGCCCGTAAACAAGGGAGGCAGGTGCTGTATCTGGATCAGCCAGCCAGCAGAACCCCATGGATCCTCAGAGACCTGCAGATGATGCATGGAAGCCAGGTCTTGGCCTGGAGGTGGGCTGTGCAGCGGCAGGTAGCATGGGCATGTAGGGGAGGCTTGTCCTGCTGCCCCTCCTTACGGAGACAGTGCGTAACAGAAAGATTCTGGGAGCGCCGAGTCAGAGAAGAGATATGGCCTGCTCAGAGCAACCCAAGAGAGAGCTCCAGAGGCCCAGAAACAAAGGCAGGGCTGAGGTACAGGGAGGGTCCACAGGATGATGGAGGAAGGGGAGCAATGGTTGAGAAGGAGTGGGCAGAGAGAGGGGTGTAGGGAGGGAGTTGCAGCTGGAGAAACATTGTGGCTGTCAGCTGCCATGACAGTTATCTCTGCAGCCTGCCTTCCTCCAGCCTGGGGGCCAACCCTCCCTGATAATCTAGTTGCTCTCACTGTGTTGAGGGGCTGCTGAGAAGGGAGGTGACTCGCCCAAAGCTGCCTGAGCCTGAGCAGTGCATTGAGCTTGAGCTTCCCAGTCTGAGTTCATGGACGTCTAACTTTGGATCAGAGCCAGGCTGGCCACTGCTGGCTGGTTTTCATCCATGTGCATCCTTGTTAGCTTCACTCCAGCCGGGACCCACTTCCGGGATCTCTGGCACCAGGAATTGAGCTGCCTTCCCTGGTCAATCTAGGATGCCATGCCAAGTCTGAGTTGCACTTGCCCTGCTCATTAGCATTTTGATTTTATTAATGTGAAAAGATTCCGATCTGATTGGGAAATCATTAAGCTAAACTGAGACAAGAACAAAGCAATTGAGGAGAAAATTGTGAAAGTCAGCTGTACTTTTTCCACCCCATTTCCCAGGATGGAAGAAACATTGTTTTTATGATCACCACCAAGGCGGGTGGAGAAGGTAGTGATCATGGGCACCTCCACCAGGCCTGGGGTCACCATGTGGCTTCCCAAAGGTTGGTTACATATAGGAATCTGTGGAATGCTGGGAGGAATACAAATAAGATCATAGGAATCAGGATCATTCTTATTTTGTAATGGCAGCCAACAGGATGTAATCTAACCCACATTTTAGTGTTCTCTGTTGCCCTCTGGTCTTGATGTTTTATTTGATTTATATTTTCCTTAGTCTTGATATATTTAATTTATACTCTTCTATTTTATTACCTGTATTTCTTGAAAACTATCTCAAATCCTCTGTGGAACAAAGTGAGGTATAAATACACAATCCAGCCAGAGCTGCTCCCTCTACTCCTGCTAATGCCTTTTTTGGTTGGGTGCCATAGTGTGGAACTCCGTAAGGAGGAAGCAGGATGGCAGAGTGGTCAGTGCATGGCTCACCACCCCCGCCTCAGCTGGCCTGAAGCCACAACTAAGCTGTATCAGCTTTCCCAGACTCAGGAGAAGCAGGTGTGCCAGGGGAAGGGTGGAGTGTGCCCACCACAGCTCTTGGCTCATGGCACCAGGTGACACTGTCTCTGGACTTTATTGGACTATGGTTTCATGAACAGCTTCATAGAGAAGCCAGCCTGTCCTTTCTGCAGACTTCTTTCTTCTGGCTCTTCAGGTTCTCAGGTTTTCCTCCCTCAGCCTGTGTCTACCACCGGGGACGAAGGGGGGTGTTGTGACCATAACTTGGCTGAGTTAAGACACTTCTAACAAAATAGCATCTCTCCTGTCACTGCTGTTGACTCTTGCACCTCCCTAACCCATATCACAGCCAGATTGGTATTTTTAAAGTATAAATCAGCACGAGACCATGGTGCACACCTGTAAGCCACTGACATGGGAGGCTGAGGCAGGAAGATTGCAAGTTTGAGGCCAGCCTCAGCAACTTAGTGAGGCCTCATCTCAAAATAAAAAATAAAAAGGGCTGGGGATATGGCTCAGTGGTAAAGCACCCCTGGGTTCAATCCCCAGCATGAGAGAGAAAGAAATAGAGAGCGGGGGAGGGGGAGAGGAAGAGGAAGAGGGAGAGGCAAAGGGAAAGCAGGGAGGGAGGGAGGGAAAAAAGGAGAAAAGAAAAAAATCTATTAAAAACATCATCACTCTACCACTGTCCTCTGTAGACCTCTGCATCATCATAGCATGAAGTTCATGTTGCTTCCCAGGCTTCAAGACCCTGCATGATTTGGCCCCTGCCTGCTTCTCTCCCTTTGGCTCCCCAAATATGCCAAAGGCGCTCCTGCCCTTGAGCCTTTGCATTTTCAATTCCTGTTGCTTTTTACAGGACCTGCCTGTTTCTTGTGTAACAAGTTCCTTCTGATTCTTTAGGTCTCAAATGTCACCTTGTCAGAAACACTTTCTCTCACAAGCCCATCTCCATCGGCTGTACCGTCCACACTCTGCCCAACCTCAGAACTCCCCATCACAACATGATACATCCAGCATTTATGACAATCTGCAATTACCTTCTTTATTCATTTGTGTATTTCACGCCTCCCTGAGCAGCAGATAAGCTTCGGAAAGCGAAGACTTGATCTGTTTTGATCTCTGCTATACCTCAGCACCTACAGCTGCCACTGGCATCTAGGAAGCTCTTAATAAATATTTGTGATGTGAACGTACTAATGACTTGGGGTTGGAAAACTATGGCCTCTGGACCAAATCTCGCCTGCCGCCTATTTGTGTAAATAGCACTTTCATTTACATAAATTGTCAATGGCTGTTTTATGCTGGCAGAATTGAGTACTTGCGACAGAGATCATATAGCCGACAACACTGAAAATATTTACTCTTTGAATCATCACAGAGAAATATTGCTGACTTCTGGTGTAAACCATAAACCTGACAATGGTTTAATCCACATGAACATCGAGCATTTGATTTAACAAGAAACCATGTGACAGGAGATATCAGGGTCAGTTCAGTGACTCAGTGATGTCACCATGGACTTGCAGTCCTCCTCCTCTGCCCTCCTCTGTGTGCCAATGTGGCTGCCGCAGCTATGAGCAGAATATCTTTACAAATCAGGTTTGCAAGCAGGAAGGACCTGGCTTTCTTCTTATTCACGAAGGAAATCCTCTCCCCAAAGACACCACATAGGCATCTCTTTGTGTTCATTGGCTAGAACTGGATCACATGCTCACTGCTAGAGCAATCACTGGCCGAGAAGAAGAGCACGGCCGTACTGGATTAGGTCAATCCAGGCCCTGGGGCTCCACACATTGTCATTAGTACAGAGAAGACGGGAGATGGCTGCAAACACGTATGAATGAAGCACAGGCCATTCCTTCATGCCTGAGATGGTTGTTAAAGACTGAAGTTTGTATACTCTTTCCCCTTGACAGAATTAGAAACAGATGTCCATATTATTACTCTGTTGCCCTTTTCTGGGTATCAGATGGTTCTTCTCTCTAATCCTTTATTCTTTCTACCATTATGTCTCCAGCCTTGACCACATAATATAACTTCAAGCAAGCAGATCTTGGTTGACTTCATGGCAATCCCATTTGATTTAGATTTTCCTAAGACTGTAGTTTGATTTCATGGATAAGGATTTGAGGGACACCAAAAGGGACCATAAAATATCCCCAATTCTATTCCCCACCAACCAGGTCCAGTTTTTAATGCAATGTCCTTAGATTGTCTCTGTGAAAATGCATGAGATTTCCCAAACACCATGTATGATTGAGCTTATGGTTTCTTCTGGAAGGTATGATGTCATACATCACCTTGAACAGCAGAACTCTTGACCTTGGGCAAGGGTGTCTGTGGTGTTGTAATGGAAATTACACAGGCCCAAGAGCAAGGCTACCTGGATTCCAGTTCCTGTTTCTCTATTGCTCTGTGAAAATTCACTTTTTTCCCCTGGACTTCATCTTTCTCATTGATAAAAGATATTTTTCAGCGATTCCTATGTTTTAATTTGGGAAAGCGACCTCTTAGCTACTGCTACCTCTCTGCTTTCTCCCTGTAGTCAATGGGAACACAGAAAACTGTCTGACATGGTATATGCTAAGATTCTGAATTGTGTCATGTAAACCTGCCCCAGCATCCTGGACCGCTCTAGGCCTCTGATCATAAATAAACAGGGCTCTGGTTTCCCCTTAGGCTCAGTGGCAAAGAGATGCCCCCTGGGACAATAATCCTCCCCAGCAGGTAGGGCTAATCCATCTTGGTGGCTTTTTGACCAAGTAGGGGATTGGTTTCTGCCCTTTTCTCTATGCAGAGCTCTAGGCAGGCTCCATTGATGGATCCAATTCATGTGAGGCACTCACAGTATGTACTAAACAGTCTAGTCTCACCCAGTTCTCTTTCTTTTTCTTTTTTTCTTTCTTTTTTTGGTACCAAGGATTGAACCCAGCGACACTTAACCACTGAACCATGTCCCCAGTCCTTTTTATATTTTATTTAGAGACAAGGATCACTGAGTTACTGAGGGCCTTGATACATTGCTGAGGCTGGGTTTGAACTCACGATCCTCCTGCCTCAGCCTCCCGAGCCACTGGTATTATAGGCATGCACCACCTCACCTGGCCACCCAGCTCTTCTTTCTGAGCCATACTCTCAGCCCCAGTTTCTGAGAATTTTGAGTACCACAGCCTGCAATTGCATCTGTCTCCTGAGAACTGTTCTCTGCTGTCCCCCATGGGAGCTGCTCCACCGGGAAATGTCTCAGATGATACACCTTAAAGGATATATGGGTAGAAAAGCTTGAATCCTTTGTTTGAAGGTGGGACCACTCTACAGTGCTATTTATCAAGCTGAGAATAGATCAGAGCCTTGCTGAGCATCTCCTGCAGCTCTGGGCTGCTTCCCTCACATCCTCACAAGTGTTGTCTGAGAGCAGACCTGCAATAAACCACTTACATGACAATTCCCATCTCAGAGTCTGTTCCAAGGGAATTGGATATAATCCAGGTCATCTGTCACACCTACCTGTGACTCTATACTCCAGAAGGAAAAAATCAAGGACAAAGATGGCTTGAGCTAATGTGCAGAGCTTTCTATTTCGTCATTCCAGCACCATCAATAGACAATCATCCCATAAATGCTGACTGATCACTGGCCATGTATCAGCACTAAGCTGGCGTGGAGAACACACTGAATACAAGCAAGCAGGTTCTATCCTCATGGAACTTCCATTCTAGTGGGAAGGGGAGGTTATGGTTTAGATGTGAGATGCCTCCCAAAAGCTCACGTGTCAGAGACAATGCAAGAAGGTTCCAAGGAGAAATGATTGGGTTGTGAGAATCTTAACCCAATCAGTGATTTAATTTTCTGATAGGGATTAACTGAGTGGTAAATAAAGTGGTAGGGTGTGGCTGGAGGAGGGGGGAATTGGAGCATGGCTTTGGGTATATATTTGTATCTGTCCAGCGGAGTTTCTCTCTACTTCCTGTTCATCATGTGAGCTGCTTCCCTCTGCCACACTCTTCCGCCATGATGTTCAGCCTCGCCTTGAGCCCTGAGGAATGGAGCTGGTCTTCTATGGACTAAGACCTCTGAAACTGTGGGCCCTCAAATAAACTCTTTCTCCACTACAATTGTTCTGGTCAAATCCTTCAGTCACAGCAGTGAAAAAGCTGACTAAAACAGGGATATAGAGGTGACTGGACTGGAGTGTGGACCCTCCAACCAAAGAGGGGAAGCAGGAATGTCTCAGGAGATAGAAAGTCAAGGAAAAGGGCCAAATATCTTCTATTTCCTAAACTGAAAGAGAAAATAGAGACAAAGGCAGTGGATGCCTAGATTCCAGTCTGCTTGTCTATTGCTCTTCCACACACAGGTCTTTGGTCCTTCCTTTTACTTGACGTTTTTTTTGTCTTGAGAGATTCTTTAGAATCTAATGTAGAGTCTGTTTTTTCCACTCCATTCTTTTCTGGTGCTCTCATTAGCTGGAGTAGAGATTTTATAATTAGAGGCCCATAAACCCCTAGAGATTTGTGTAAGAATTTCAGAGTGTTCGTAATCTCCTTGCCCAGAAACTGAAATGCACATCTATTTTTACTTGCAAAATGAGCCATACCATTCACAAGATTGCAGGAGGCATCTATAGGTGTACCCTAAAAGTCAATAACTGAGGCTTAGCCCAGCGCAGTGGTGCACGCCTGTAATCCCAGCACTTTGGGAGGCTGACACAGGAGAACTGTGAGTTCAACGCCAGCCTCAGCAACGGTGAGGCACCAAGCCACTCAGTGAGACCCTGTCTCTACATAAAACACAAAATAGGGCTGGGGGTGTGGCTCAGTGATTGAGTGCCCCTGAGTTCAATCCCTGGTACCAAAAAAAAGAACTGAGGCTTAGATGGCATGCCAGTACATGCAATAAATGCAAACTTCCTGAGAGGTGGGTGGAGGGACACTTTGGACAATATAGAAATACCCAAGATCCATGCGGCAATTGCGGGTGCAGTGTAGCTGTGATGGAACAACTGGCTGATAAATAAATTCTCCTTCCTGTGACTTTGAATCACGCACCAACTGCATTGGAACTGGATGCCTGCCCACTGCTGGGCACTTGATTGTCTCTCTGGGTTTCTTTATTGGTAACATGAGCACATCCAGCTAAGCTATCTTCAAGTTCCAGCTTGAACATAACTTGTGATTTGGTAAAGAGCCTCAGAAACCATCTATTTCAGGATCTATTTAACAGGCTGCAGAGCAGAGGCTGGGGGGAGAGCTTGGTGGTAGAACCCTTGCCTGGAATGTGTAAGGCCCTGAGTTCCATCCCCAGCATAGAAAGTAAGAAATGTGGGGAATAAAGGCTATAGAGGGCATTGGTTAAGTGTGGGGCTCCAGAGCTACCAAGCCCAGGATCGAATCTCAGCTTTACCACTTGGGCAGGTTTTATCACTGGGCCTTTGTGAAATGGTGATGATAATGGCACCTCTCCATTGAGTTGATTTGAAGAGCAAAAGAATTAGCTTGGTCATGTGAAATGCTAGATTAGAGTCAGGCATACAGTAGGTACACCATAAGTGTTGGCTTTTGCAGAATTTGTTTATAGAAGAGAGAACTCAAGGGCCAGGAGTGATTTTGGAAAGATCAATAGAATGAGATAGAATGAGCCCAGGATTCTTAACTCCTGGTCCAGATTCTCTCCGCTGCTGGAACTCTTCATTTCTCAGAAAATTTATGATTTCTTAGTATTTTCAAGGCACTAATCACTATGACCTCAGAAAACCTTGTATGTGGGTCTTCTGATGACCTCAGTCAAGGAGTTCTAAAGCTCACTTTCTAAGTAGTATGCTTCTGTTATTGTTAACTCTCATTCCCAGCCCAGCCCAGCCAAGCCCTAGAGTCCTGTCTCTGGGGTTTCTTCCATAAAGAAGCTCCTGTTTTGTCTTGGATACAAGACATCTTGATGAATGTCAGATCCCTTTACCCATGTGGTTTGCATGATCTGTTCTTGTGTCTGGCTTCCAGGCTGCCATTGACTATCTGGCATTCTATCATATTCTGACATTTCTACCTACTCCTATTTAGATGGAGGACATGGTCTTAATCTCAGTATTCACCAGTTGCCTGCTTCCAGAGACTTCTCTGATCTGCTCTAATTTCAGGTCGACCCCCAACTCATACCAGGACATGTGTGGATTTGAAAATGACTGTGTCAGGCAGAATCCTGAAGCGAGAGAAACCCAGAGATGGTCAGCATCACCTATGATGAGCTACAATACAATTTACAATACTATTATTAACAACATTCTTTTATATTAAGCACTTGGCAATTTACAAAGCACATTTATGTTCACTATTCCATTTGCTTCTACAACAATATTACAAAGCAGACTTAATTATCTCTGTTTAAGTGGTTACTGAGCTCAGGCCTGGAGGAATTAAGTGACTTGCCTAAGGCCGCACAGTGGTTTTAAAGGTAAAATTGAAAACCACATCTGTCTCACCTGAAGTCTATTCTCCTTCAGCAATGCCACAGATGAGACATCAAAGGGTCAGTGGGACAAGAGAATGTGGAAAGAGGAGAAAAGATAGGATACGAGAGGGCTAGGGTGGGAGCTTAGGCTGTTCTAAGGACAGGACACATTTGGAGGGGTCTGGCTCCCTGTCTCCCACCTAAGCAGCCTATATCTGGCTGCATAAGGAACCTCAGCAGTCACAGCTCAGGGGCTGCTCCCTCTCTTCCCTTTTCCTGACACAGCTCCCAGGAGTAGAAGTGTCATGGAGATGAACACAAGCTTTGAAACCAATCAGATCCTAGTTTAAAACTTGATTTTACTATGGAGAGATCTTAGGCAAGTCGCTCAGCCTCCCTGAGCTTCTGTTTCTTCATCTGGAAAAAAAAACAACAACAACAACAACAAAAAACTGGAATCAACACATCTGCCTTGCAGGGTGGTTATGAAGATTAAATTAAAGAATGTGTCGTTATCGGGAGGATTTGGGGAGTAGTAGCCCATGAAGAGGATAACTACGCTGCCATTGAAACCAGAGCATCCTCCCTGCAGGGGCCAGGCCTGGCCAGAGCTGTGTCCTGCTTTCTCTGGGCTTCATTTATTTTCTGGATTCCCCTTTGTTGCAAGCTAAACAGTTCCTCCCCCTCACTGATGTTTGTGCCTTTCCTCTGGCTACAGAATCCACACAGCTCCCTGCTTAGCAGTTGCTTAGCCAGGCTGGGCCAATTAAGTAGCATTCCTCTAATTGTTTTGGTGGCTTTTCTCTGAACTCCCTCCAAGTTGTCTACAAATCCCTTCTAAATTTAGACCCAAGCCCAAATCCTGGAGCTCTGAGTCTCTCCTTTTTCTAGTGGACCATGGCTGGCTCTCTCCTCTCTCTGGGGCTTTCAGCTCTTGGGTCTGAGTGGGGGGCTTCCCCCTCATCTCTCTCTCCCTCCTCTCTCCTTCTTCTCCTAATAGTCAATGCAGAGTCACACAATGACTTTGTGGCTTGATTTATTTTGTTTGCAGAATGAAAGAAGATCCAGATTCAGTTAGAAAACAGGTTTTTCTTATTTAAATTTTCAGGAAAGAATTAAAAGGGGGGAGTAAAATCTAAGTGCACACATTCTTTTTAGTTCCTGGAAACTGCATGGAGAAAACAAAATAACTTCAAAATTACAGGGAGGAGAGGAAAGTGCATGGAGGCATGAGGAGAGTGATTTGTTTGGGTTTTTTATGATCCACCCACTCTCTACCTGATTCATGTTCCTAGTTTGCATTCAGTAAAATATTATTCTCAAGCATGGCGGTGTTTAACATAAGGCCCTGCCTAAATTGCGGGAGGCAGATTTCAAAAGAAGTTGTACTCTCTCCTTCTTTTCCTCCTCCATATCAATACCAAATTCATTGTCATCAGCCATCTTTCACATGCTAGAGCGGCTTATGCTCTTTAAAACAACTTCTGTAGCCATAGATGGTCCCATGTGAGCTGTACAGTGGTCCTGTGCAGGGTCAACCCCATTTGACAGATGAGGAAATCAAACTCAAGGGAGCTACTTGCATGATGTCATATGGCTCAGCGATGGTCTCTCTAAAGGACCCAGGACTTCCAACCTCAGTCTCGGCCATGGTTGGTGCCCTACAGACATTCGTGTGGTAAGAGATTTCCAGTCATACTGCTGGGCAAAGGATCAGACTCACACAGCCAAAGGTTTAATGACAAGACTGGCAAGAGACACCAGACTTCTGTTGCTTCAGAGCCTCATTCCTATCGACCCTGAGGACACCTGTGGATTGTCCCCAGGAAACCACTGTGGACATGTCTTTTTGATATATCAAGGTCCCCAAGGATACCTCACATGTCTTTGAGGATGCTCAAGGGGTGTTGCGGGGAAGGAGACGTGATTGCTGTCTGGAAGAATTGCTTTGACAGGTGGCCAAAAAGTTTTTTTACTTACTGTGAGTTCCAAGTCATGTTACCTATTACATTTAAATCCGTCAACTAGTGTTTGGATCTAATAGCACTGTGTGCAGAGATAATGGTCCTGGTCCCCTGTACAGATGACATGTACCTGTTCTGTAAAATGATCTATCACTTTAATAATTGTCTTTTCTATAAGAATCAGGTGTGCATAGTAAATGTGAACAAGGTTTACAAAATAGAAAGTTCTATATAAATACTTATAACTTCTTTGTTGTTGTGATTACAATAACCACAGGGGCAAACCTGGTCTTGCTGCTGAATGGAATCAGAGTCAGAAGAGTCTTCCAGGAACGTTGCCTGATGCCCCATTTGGGGGTGAGAAAACCGATTAAAAAAAAAAAAAAAAAGCAATAATCCTACAGATCCACACAGTAGATAAGAAAAATGAAGGATTCCAGAACCTGGCCTCCTGGCTCGCTTCCCTGTGTTCTAGACATTCATTCTAGCTGTTGTTTGTAATCTGTGTTTCTTTCCTTGACTTCTCCCTTTTATTTTCTTTCTTAAAATCCAATGTGTGCAAAATGCCTTCCAAATACTCCTTATCCACAGATATTCTTTTCTCCAAATATGTCTATTCTGTGTCTCATTGCCTTAAAATTCTGTGGTGTGCCTTTAAAAAAAAAACTGATTTCACAGACCTCAAAGAAGGGAAAAATGACTATTAATGGAATTTTAAACACTGTGGCAGGCCATTCGGGACTTTAGTCAGATTGCCTATTGATCTGATTTGTTTTTGTGGTGGGGGTGCATATCTCACTAAGTCATCCTCACATTCACACCTTGAGATTGAATGTAGGGCCCCACCCCTTGCAGCTCATTGCTGTAACCTTCTGAGTTCTGTGACCCTGGCCGTTTCCACCAGTTTGTCCAAGATGGCATCCATGAGGAGGGCTGGATTTCACAGGGAGGATTCTTGTTTGTGCTCTGGGCCAATGAAGCAGCTTGAGCTTCCTTCAGTGTTTGCAGTGGGTAGGCCCCAGGGGTCCCTGTGGATATGAATGCAATAGAACAGCCCTTCTTCAGGGTGTCTTTCTGGGGCAAGGACAGTATGTGGTGATGTGAGTAGAAACTACTTCAGGAGCAGAAGCAAATGAACACATTATTTTCCACTTGGTATTGGTCATCTCTTCCCTTTTTTTCCTGTCCAGCTGGTTCATGGACTTTGCATTTCTTATTTCTTATATCCTTAGAGTCTATTACAGACCCTGGAATTTTAGTGTTGGATGGATACCAGTGCTAAGCTATAAGAGGCTTTGGTGCCTCTAGGACAAGGAAGAATGAAATGTCAGACTGTGGAGAATTGATGTCAGCAATTTCGAAAACTATCTAGTTCCACTTCTCTCTGATACTTCTCAGGAAGGCTAAGACTATCTATAGGGTGTGCAAAGGTGTGTTTGGCTGGAAAGACACACCACCGTTTGGACTATATGTGTGCATATCACAAAATCCACAGAGGCATGCCAGTGTATGCACATGTGACCATTTGCTCCACTGTGTGTGTGTGTGTGTGTGTGTGTGTGTGTGTTAGAGTCACAGAAAGTCAGAGCTGAAGACAACAGCAATCACCTCTCTCTCTCTCTGTAGTGAGGATTGAATCCAGGAGTGCTCTATCACTGAACTATATCCCCCGCCATTTTTATTTTTTTGTAAAATACAAATGATACAGGTCTTGCTAAGTTGCTAAGTCTGACCTAGGACTTGCAATCTTCCTGCCTCAGCCTTCCTAGTAGCTAGAATTATAGGCATGTGCACCACACCTGGCTTAGTTTAACTCTTATTTCATAGAGGAAGAAACTGAAACCAGACAGTATCCTTCTCTATGAAATGGGAATCTTGATATCTGCCCTAATTATGGGAGAGGGGTCAACAAGATCATGGATATAAATTCACTTTTGGACACATTTTAAGAAACTGAAAATGTGAGTGAGACCCCATTGTGGGTGAGAGTAGGTCCAGCACCAGAGGACGCTGTGCTTGCAAGGGGCAAGCATGCTTTGAGGTTTGGGAAACAAGAGCTGACAAGTCATGAAGGGAAGGGCCATTGTCTAGATACCTCTGGGACCTCTTCACCCAACACCATGGCCTAGAGCACAGGCAGTACACAGCCAGCTGGGCAAGGCACACAGGAGGCTGGTGAGTGACGCTGATGAGATGGAGGCTGGAGTGGTCATGAGGGTAGCTCTGTCTCCAAGCTGGTGTAAAGCCACCTTATTCTGGACACTCACCAGATTAACAGGGTGCAGAGCTCTCCAGCCAGAGCTGCTGAGGCCCGGTGTCCACAGCCCTGGCTGACAGCTCACTCATATGGAGTAGCTCTGACATAGGTGAGGAAACATGCTGGGAGAGCTAAAGACAGTTGGCTGGGGCCATGTGGTGGGATGTGTAAGACAAGGGATTGGACACAGGCCAGAGTGGTTTCAGATCTAGGACTCTCTTCCCAGTATCACTTGCAGGGCAAGCAAAAGAAAGACAGGTGTTCTGTACCCAGGAGGCTCTGAGCCTGGGGAGCAGGCCTTGCCTGTGCTCTGGGTGGAGAAGATGCTGGCCCCTCATTGCCTCCTTTCTTTTCTTCTACCATTCTTCCAGAAAAACGACTCAGATTGCCTGCTTCTCCCTGTTTTGCTCCTTTCTGTAACTGTTCAAGCTGAAAATGTTCGTGTAACCTTCTATTCTTCTGCCTCTTCTTGTGGATTCCTCTGAACTGTATCAGAGTCTCACCAGTTCTTCAATGCCATCACCCTGTCCCAGCCCCAGCATCTCTCCCCCAGGGCTCCTGCCTTCCCCTGCTTCTTCCTTGCTGTCATCTAGTTTCTGCCCAGGGGCCAGAGAAATCCTGCTCCTAGGTGAGTCAGACCCTGACTCCCTTCTGAGGGAGATAGCCCAAATGCCCCCTCAAGCTCTCAGACTACAACGTCTTGTGTGAGCTGCATCTCCCACCAAAAGACCTCTCTGATCTCACCACAGATACCTCCTATTGGCTGCTCACTCATTGCAGACAGATGGGCTCCTCTTGACTCAGAGCCTTTGATGGGCTCCTTTTGACTCAGTCCCTCTGTCCAGGTATGGGATCCCTTTTGAGTCACTGCTATAGCCTAGCAGTAGGGCTAAACCAGCCTTCAGGAAACTTTAGTTAAATGGAAGTTAAACTTTCCCTTTCCTGTACTTCTATCCTGCACCTTTCACCTGCTTTCCCTCTGAAACTCACTCTAGAATTCTCAAAGGTGCTCTAAGAGGAAGGTCTGCGCTCAGCCCAGGGATTTTTTTTTTTTTTAGTTTTCCCCGGAGGAGACTGAGGACACGAAGTGTGAGCAGAGCTTTCAAAATATCCCACATCAGCCCTGCTCTTGGCCTGGCATTTCCTCACCTCCAGCTGTCCATCTTCCTCCGTGTGCCTGCTTTGCTCTGCCCTCCCAGCAAGAATGAAGCTACTGTTGTCATCATTCACTGTGACTGATTGTCATGGCAACGAGGATGACACAATTCCACAGGGGTCCTACCAATGTGCACCTGGAGTTTGTCAAGCTAGCAACAGCAGGTGGTGATGGCGTGGGGATATGGGTGCTGGTGGCGCGTATGGGTTGTCCCAGGATACAAGCATCTGAAGGGGAGAGCGGCCAGTCACCTCTCTCTCCTCCCTCCTCTGGCTAATGAGCCTGATTAGGACTCCAGGATGGTGGCTTGTGTGACTAAGCACTATCTGGAAGGAGCATGATCCTAACAGAAAGGCACAATTAACTGCAGGGTAGTCTGCATAGCGGGCAGCCGGTTGCAAGCCCTGGGAAGAGGTACTTACTGAGTGTAGCCACAGGTTCCCTTCATCTGCCAGGGATCTAGCCAGCCTGATCCAGAACTCAGAAAAGCAGATTCAGGGAGAAATGGTCAAGAAAGAAAAGAAATGCATAGAAAAGTGAGGAGATGGGGCCATTCATATGTCTAACCGTAGATAGGGGTCCTGGTTAATTTCAAGGGTTGTGTCTAAACAAGGAGAAACCAGAACTGGATTCCAGGTCTTCTCCCTGGGATTAAGGACTGACCTGACTATCTGTATGGGTTAGCTATTAAAGCAATGCTAGCTCTTATAAAAGATAAATTTCCAAATATCAGTGATTTAACTCAGTAAAAGTATATTCCCCACTCCGCATAAAGTCTAATGAGTATTATTAAAAGGTAAAGGAATGAAGAAATGCTCAGAGACCCAGGCTGATAAAGGGTCTGCCAAAATCTGGTAGCTTCCAGGTCATCATCAGCAAAAAAATGAAGAAGAGGAAAGGGTCACCCGGGAAGATTTTATGGCCAGATCCAGAAGTAGGTTACAGCCCTCTGCCAGAACTCTGTCACATGACCTAGCTGACAGCAGGTGGTTCTGGGAAATGTAGTTTAGCATTGCAGCTAGGAAGAAGAGGAAGCCGGGGTGAAGCATAGTCTGCCCCAGGCTGACGGCAGGGTCTGGAGGGAGTGGGCTGGCGGTAGACAGCACCCCGGTCAGACAGAGCACCCTGCGATAAAACCAGTCAGGAGTTGGACCCACATGGGCTTGACTCCAACACCTTCACTTCAAGCTTCTCCCAGGAGCTTCCTGGGTGCTGGAGGAAGGGGAAAGAGGGAAGAGTGGGAGCAGATAGGGAAGAGGTGGGGGCAGGCATGATGAGCAGGTAACGACTGGTCTTCAGTCTAGACAGGGGACCCTCACCTGGCTCCTTGGGCATCATGCAAGTGACACCCCCGTCTGGAACTCATTGGATCAAGAGGTTACCTTACCATCCTCTTTGGACCTAAAGGAGAACTCATGTCAATGTGCAAAACAGTGGTGTAATGGATGGTCACTCCAGTATTTAGCAGTGCTCAGGCCACAGCACCCACCTGAGAGGGCTGGGGTGGATTGGGGTCCTCAGGGAAGGAGGTGAAGTAGAGCATTTTCAGCTCTGGAGGTGACTGGAGATAGAGCAGGCTGGAAGATCAGGAGGTTGGGCACTGAGCAGCCTGAGGATTGAGAGACTAGAGGGACTTCAGGGTGGGAGGTGGCCCACATCATACCCACCTGGGACCTTTATAAATAGACCCAGGCCCCACCCCAGGCCTTTGGAGTCAGACTCTTTAGGGATGCGACTCCAATCTCCTCTCACACCTATTCATTCCATAGATGGGATAATGAGGTTCAGAGGAGGAAGTTATGATTTTTGCAAAGCTATAAAACTAATCCAAAGCAGAGCCTGTTCTAGAACCCCCAGCTCATGTCTCCTGGGATAGAGATGGCTGAACTCCTACAACTGCCCTACAACACACACACACACACACGCAAAGTCCTGAGGAGCCCAGGCAGACTTGAGATTTCCAGCAGAAACCCAACACTCTGACAGTTGGAAGCTGATGTAGCTGCATGTTCCCGTGATTGATCCTGCAGCTTGCACAGATCTAATCCATATTTACCATTTCACACAGGGCAGTTGGTGCCTTCTGCATCTGCCTGCATGAAGAGAGACCCGGATGCAGTTTGCAAGGATAGAAATGGGTTTCTACCAAGGGGCAGCCCAGGAGTAAAGGCCTGTCATCTCAACAGCAGGGAGCATGCATTCTTTTTGAAAAGCCACTGCATGAGGACTGTGTGAGAAACCCTTGGTCATATACAAATAGAGTAGGGATGGAGGTGCTTGGTCTGGGAGATATAAAGTTTTAATTGTAGAAAACTTTTAAAAACAACAAGTTTTTTTTTTTTTTTTTAACTGCTTTCAAAGTAGTCAGCAACCAGATGTACAGAAAGGCAGAGGAATTAATTAGAGGAATTTGGGGGGCTGTTTTAAGGAATAGAAGAAAAAGTCCCATGTAATTAACATGCTTTATACTGCTGAGCTGGTATTCCATGTATTTGAAACCATTTCTTTTTAACTTAAATATAGTAATAATTCAGCAGTAAGGAAAAAAAAGAGTACATTCTTGCATGAAAAACTTTTGATTTACATATGATAATAAAGCAATGACACAGACTACTCTATTAATAACCCTAATCAATCAAGGAGATTCTACAAACCTAGGACACAGCATTTCCTGACTCAGGCCCCCTGCTCTGGCCTAGACTGCTTTCCTGGCTGCCTTAACATGTGGTCCAGCCCATCCCTCTTGTCTCAGGCACAGCATTCTTTCCCATGATGCTCTGCTCCCTCCCTCCCCAGGCCTCTGAATTCACCTCAATCCCCTCCCCAGTGAGCAAGCAGCACGGCATCTGGTACTACACTAACAGCCGCAAGACTGCCATTGATTTCCTGCCCTCCAGTCTCCGCTTTAATCCATATTTTTATTAAACTTTGTGTGTGTGTGTGTGTGTATGTAGGAAGGAATATTTAGGAAAAACCATGAAAGACTGTCAGGAGCTGTTATTATTCTTCCTGACTACCACCAAATGAGCTCTTTCAGAGCAGAAATATTTGCCATCAGGCAATGGACCCAGGGGCCAGGTTGGAAGCATGAGCTGATTTGGCCAACAGAAGGAAGAATAAAAGTCAGCTCTCGAGACAGGCCAGGAAGACAATGGCAGTGGTGGTTTTCAATTTATTTCACTTCCCTTGAACACTCTTTAGAATCCGCCTCACATCTGGCAAGTTGGCATCAACCTTCTAGAATTACTGAGGCTTAGAGCTGGGTGTTGTAGACTAGGTTAACATGAGTGACTCCATCTTAGCTAAGGCATCCATTTTGGTTCCTTATGACCCTGTGCTGAACCCAGAGCTCTGTCAATTATTAATGATCGTGGAAAGTACCAAATGTGTCAATTACAAATGATCATGGAAAGTAGGGAATGTGGGCAGAATGTTTGCATTCCCTCATATGCATTGTTTTGCTAACAGCTCAATTCAGCTTCTGGATCCCTGTTTGCTTGCAGCTATGCCAACCAGGATGCGGTTTTTGCCTTTAAATACCCTGGAATGCCAGGCTTAGTGCTGTTCCCTGCGGAGACTGTTTATATCTATAGGGAGCAGTCGCTTGCTGGCTAATACAGACATCACTGGGACTGGCTGGCAAATAAAGGTTCTCCAATTTGCACATCACTGGGACTTGGTGTGTTTTTTGAGCAGTCTGTCCCATGTTATTGGGGTTCACAGAGCATCCAAGTCACTCCACACAGCTTTATTTGGGTCTTTCCTGGTGTGAGACTTGTGTGAAATGCTGTGATATATACAGACATATGCCCAGCAGCACATCTGCAAATCCCTACTCTCCCACTTGAGCTTAAGGCTAAGTTCTTAAAGATGCTCCCCACTGCCCCACAACTTATCCTTATTACAGTATTAATGCAGTCTGCACTGCTTCTCTTGCTAAGCTCTGAAGTCCTTGAGGGGAAAGACTTAGTTCCCCATTTATCCCAGGATGTAGCAGAGTACTATGTACGTACTAGGCACTTGAAATGTACTTGCTGATGAATGAATGAATGAATGAATGAACAAGCAAATGGCTGAGTTTACCACACTGAAACTGACATATTTCAGAGCACACGTTGAGACAGAAGAGGAACCACACCCAGAGAAGGCAAATTGTCACTGAAGGGGAGAAGCACACCAGCGTAGGGTCTGGAGGTTCTGAGAACCTCTTTGCCAGCTTCACATTTTCATCCAATCCCATTCTGTCCTCACAGTGCATTCTAGGCTTGTTCTGAGTGCCTATACATCCATCTCCTCCCCATCATGGGTGGCACCATGCAGCAAAGGTGCCATGTGAGAGCAGCAGAGCTCTTCCTCAGGCTTGTGGTTCCCGGAGCAGGTCCAGGAACTTGGTCCCCTGTTCTGGTTTGGCCCAGTGGGGAGATGGCTGAGCATCCTGCAGAAAATTGAAGTGCTCCTGGAAAAAGTCCCATCAATTAGGCTCACAGGACCCTAGGGACATGGAATAGCCTGAGCATCCTTTAGACAACAGATTCCCAATACCAAGTAACAAAGTGGGAACACAGATCCAGTGTGCACAGAAGACTGTATCCAAATGCACCTTCCTGGGAAAATGTGTAGGATGGATAAATTAGGAAGAAACATCAACCCTGAGAGTACAGGAAGGGAGGAAATCCACATTAGGACCACCTACTAGAGCAGGCTCTGGGTCCAGTCCTCTACCATACCCACCCTGATCTCCCTTTCCCTCACTCCTGGCACTGAAAACCAGGCCAGGGTCTCTTCTAATAAACTCCATGCAGTTGAAACCATCGGTCCCCAGAGGATTCAGGGACTTGCTCATGAAAGCTATTTGCTCTTTCCAATGGGAAATGGTCATAGTTATATTTTTCTTTCTTGTTTTCTGTGTGTGAATGATAACTGTGAGAATGATGCCTACATCTCCCAGGTGGAACCACAGGGACTTCCATGTGTCATGGTCTCTGCCTGTATCTCTCCTTCAGCTCAAGTCACGGGTAGCTTTCCTACATAAAGAGCCATCCTACCCTGCAGCAAAGGGGCTTTGGAACACTCACTATAGCAATCTGAACAAAACTGGTAACCTGTGAGCCACCTGGGTACCATATTCCTTGGACCTCAACAAGCAAAAGTACCCCTGAGGAGATGAAGGGAGTGAGGAACTCAAGAGTAAGGCCAATGGCAACTGTTGGAGAGACCAAGATGGTTTTACCTGAAGAAGAGGATGCCTCTGGAGTCCCTGGTTGTGCCTTCGGTCTGTGGACTGTAGGGGCAAGAGGCATGGGGCTTGCTCTGTGCAGCCCAATGGACTGAGGTAGACCAATAGGTGGGACTTACAGGAAGTGGAATCAGGTCAAGAAAAGAAGCTGCTAGAACTCTCAAAAGTTGAGCTCAGTCCTCTCAGCATGGTGGCAGCTGTGTCCCTCTAAACACAACACTCTATGAGCAGGGGATTGCATAGTTCCACATGGGTTTATTTCTTGTGATTTTCTACTATCCCTCTGAGGGAGGCCAGGTTTATTCCACTGCCCCATCTTCACAGGGCAAGAGCGAGGATCAGAGAGGTCAGGTGGCTTAGAATTGTCTTAGCATGGGGTAAATTTGAATTTGAAGTGGAGTCTCTATTCTCCCAGTCCAGTGTTCCTTCCTAGGGGCCCTAGGTTCTTGGGTTCTAATGCAAGTTGTGGGGATGTTCAAAAGACTCCTGCATTCTGGGGCATCTTCCAATCATAGGTTATAAGAGTACACAAAGCAAGTTCTGAGAACTTTAATCGGATGAACTCAGTCCAGCCATTTGACTTGCCTGAAATTCCATGTGTGGGGAGTGTGCTGGAATTGCCTTCCTACCAAGATTAGCAGTGCCTAGGGGTCCCCAAGACCCGGCACCAGGCTGATGAAACACTGGTGAACTCTGGGACTCTGTTTACTTTCTTGGGTCCCACCTGGGAACCAACACACACTTTCTTTCTAAGACCCTAAAGTTAACAGGGTGTATGTGTGGGACTTCTGTGCTGTCCCTGCCTCTCTGAATTAGGTGAGTGTGCAATGGGTTATGGGGACCCTCATCAGTACTACACACTTTCTTACTTGCTCTGCCTTTGTTCTCCAAGTCTCCCACTTCGTTCAGCCTAGTTTCATTTCTTCCCAGGTCTTTCTGTTGTGGATCTGTATCTTGGCTCTTTAACCTAAAGACCAAGGGTATGAGGTCATTATCCTTTAGTGCCAACCTGGAAGTTCTGGTAAAGCCACAAGTGTATCACCTTAAGAGGTCAGAATGGGAAGGTCAAGGGTAATGGGAGTTCAGAGAGTGGGGGCATATTGGGTAAAGCCTTCATAAATACCATCATGCTGCAAAGACGTGTCTTGACTCTGTCTACTTTTCTCTATCCTTGGACACTCTGGCAGCTCTACCCCCTTCATCTTCCCATTGAATTGCCATTATGGGATTTTTACAGCCCCCCCTCCAATCTGTTTTGCTAGGGTCTACCCAATTGATCTTTTTATAAGGTAAAGCTGGATCATGTCAATCCTCTGCTGAAGAAACATCCAACAGCTTCCTGGCTTCCCAATGCCCTTTGGATAAACCACAAATCCCAGCTGTTCCAACACCTGCTGCCCCACTAATCTCCTAGTGCTCTCTGAGCAATGTTCACTCTGGCCTCTCTCCAGTTCCCTGAGCACTCCAAGGACATTCCTTCACACACACACTGGCTCTACTGCCTGGAATTCTTTCCCTCCTGGACCTCCCTTGTTTCTTCTGGGGCTTCCAATCCTTTGAGCCTCAGGTTAAATAGCCCTTCAGTAGACATCTTCCTGCACCAGATTCTCAGCTAGATTACCCTGTAAATTCCCTCCTGTGACATCTCTTTTTCTCTTCATTGATTTTATCACAGTTTGCAATTATAGATTCATTTTGTGTTTGGTTTTACTTGTCATCCCTTCTGGAATATATGCATCCTGAAGCAGGGACTGCTCTGTTCAGCCCTGCATCCTCTAGAGAAGATTGCTCCTTATCTGTGGGACACATGATGAGAAGGAGAGAGAAAATAAAAAGAATGGGAAGTGGAGATAAAATGTAGAAAGGAGCAAAGAGAAGAAAAATCAAGAAGGCAAGAAGCAGGGAAGGACAGAGAGGCTGAGACACATGACCACACCTGCCCATACATCAGGGTGTGTGCTTGAATCAGAGAAGAAGCAGATGCTATTCTCTCTCTCCATGTTGCCTCATGTCCTGGGCTGCCTTCTCTAGTGGCCTCAGGCTTTTGGATATAACAACAGGCACAGCAAGCAAAGAGCAGGAATTAGAGGGTATTTCATACAAATGGTGCCTGGAAAATCAGCACAGAGGGCCAGGCTTCTTACCTCCAGGCTTCTAGGAATCTGGTTTATCATGAAAATGGTTTCTGAGAATCAGTGCTGTAGCTGAGCAGGAACCCACAAACTGCTATATATCAAGACTTCAGATAACTGGGGAACTGAGAGAAACCTGCTCAGTTCTCTGTTCCCTCTGCTCATAGCCTCTGCTGTCTCACCTTACCCTTCCAGCTTCTTCTGTGTCCTCTTTCCATTCATTTCCCCTCTTCTGCCCAAATCAAAACACTAGCATCCTTTTGGTCTGTACTTGATGGTAACTATCTTGTCATGAAAAATTCTGTCTTTAGCTCTGGAAATCTGGGCTCTAGTCAATGCTTAGTGACTTCAGGCACAACCCGGTCCCCTCTGGGCTCTAGTTGCTCATGAGATGACTTTTTAGTAGCCCTTGGACTCAGGCTTTGTGTGTCTCATGTTTTCTTTGAAATTGGGATTGTAGGCCAGGCACGGGGGTGCATGCCTGTAATCCCAGTGGCTCCGGAGGGTGAGGCAGGAGGATCGCGAGTTCAAAACTAGTCTTAGTAACAGCGGTGCTAAGCAACTCAATGAGGATGTGTCTCTAAATAAAATACAAAATAGGGCTGGGGATGTGGCTCAATGGTTGAGTGCCCCTGAGTTCAATCCCTGGTACCTAAAAAAAAGAAAGAGAAAGAAAGAAAGAAAGAAAGAAAGAAAGAAAGAAAGAAAGAAAGAAAGAAAGAAAGAAAGAAAGAAAGAAAGAAAGAAAGAAATTGGGATTCTAATAACATCTCATGTCTGTCAGATTTTGCTGGTAACAGAAACCCTCAAACCTCAGTGGCTTACAACAATAATCACAATTAAGCAGCACTAAGCAATGTTGTAGTCAATGATAGATCACAGATACAATGGCAGTGCCATAAGATTATAAGGGATTGAAATTTTCTGATCACTTAGTGAATGCATAGCTGAAGAAAAGGCAAGAGAAAAGGAACAGCAGGAGAAGAAAAGAACCCTCAAGAAAATTCACAGTGAAGGGTTTGGGAGAGGCTTCTGCAGACCTCAGCAAGCTCCCCAAAACATCCATACACATGGACCCCAATACTGAAGGGTTTGTATGGATGGAAAGGAATGTTCAAGACACATTACCTGCATACAAGAAAATCTACCAGGAAAGAAGGAAGCAAACCATCAAACCACCATGGACATATTTCTGAAAAGAGTGAGGCCTGCTCAAGAAGAGCCTCCTTCAGGTCCTTAGAGGGGATTCCAGAAGAAAGCCTAGTTATCATGGGAGGCAATAGCTTCATGCCTGTCACTGCCCATGAAGGACTCCTGGTGGGACGAGATGTGGAGGTGAGAGACAGTGGTTCTGATGATGACCCTGCATAGGCCTAGGGTAATGACCCTGTTTGTGTCTTAGTCTTTAAGAAGAAAAAAGTTTAAAAAAATAAAAATAATTAAAGAATACATTGAAAAATGGAATAAAAGCTTATAGGATAAAAATATACAGAAAAATGGTTTTACAGTTGTACAGTGTGCTTTAAACAATGTCACTACAAAAGAGTCAAAACGTTTTTGAAAAATTAAGAGTTTCAGTAAGGTTAATTTATTTTTGAGAAAAGAATTCTCTATAACTTTGGCATAATCTAAGCGCACAGTGTTTACCAAGCCGATCCTGGTGCACAGACGTGTGCTAGGACAACACATTCAACCGCCACTCACTCCTGACTCACCCAGAGCAACTGAAGTCCTGCAGACTCCAAATCTGCTAAGTGCCTTATGTCGTTGGACCATTAGTATTATCTTTTTTTCCCCTTTGGAATAAAGGATTGAATCCAGGGGTGCTCAGCCACTGAGCCACATCTCCAGCCCCTTTTAGGTTTCATTTTGAGACAAGGTCTTGCTAAGTTACCTGGGGCCTCACTAAGTTGCTGAGGCTGGCTTTGCACTTAGATCCTCCTGCCTCAGCTTCCTGAGCCACTGGGATTACAGGTCTACACCTCCATACCTGGTCCATTTTTTAATTTTTTATACTGTATTTTCACTTTCCATTTTCTATGTGTAGATACACAAATATTTACCATTGTGTTACACTCATCTTTAATATTGAGTATAGGAGTATGCTGTACAGGTTTGTAACCTAGAGCCAACAGGCTGTACCATATAGCCAAGGTGTGCAGAGGCTATACCATGAAGGTCTGTGTAAGCACATTCTATGATATCTACATTTTGATGAACTCACTGAAGAATGTGTTTCTCAGAACATATTCCTATCATTTAGCAATACATGACTGTATTCTTATGCTAACTGGTCTGTTGGTAGGCTGAATTTTGGTTGATTGGGGATAAGATAAACTGGGCTGAGAGTCCAAGTCAATCCAGATTCAAGTTTGTTTCATGTACTCTTATTCTTAGCCCCAGATTGAAGTAACAGTGACTATCTGGATTTTCTTGAGGCATATCACAGGGATTTGGGAAGTCAAGGTCAATTGAGCAAGCACATGTGAATCCTCTGTTTATGTAGTGTCCACTAAGGTTCCAATGTCCTGAGAAAGTCATGTGACCATGGCCAATTCAAGGGAGTGACGAAATGTTTTCTGGCTGCTCTAGTAGAAAGCAGTGTAAAGTCAGAAAGAGAGCATTTGTTTGGGTTCTCCAGGCAAGCAGAACCAAGAGACGATCACACACGTATGCACATACACACATACACACACACACACACACACACACACACACACACACACAAACACACGAATTTACTGTTAGGAATTAAATCATGCAATTTTGGAGGTTGTGAAGTTCAAGATCTGCAGGCAGCAAAACGAATACCCAGGAGAGTTAATGATAGAGCTCCAATCTGAATCTAAATACCCAGGGACAAGAAGAGCTGCTCATGTCAGTTTTAATCCAAGTCCAGGCTGGAGGCAGGAGATGATGTCATAACCTGAAGATGGGTAGTTTTTTCTCACTCAGCTTTTTATCCTATTCAAGCCTTCAACAGATTGGATGAGGCCCACTCTCATTAGGGAGGGCAATCTACTTTATTCAGTCTTCTGATTCAAAGGTTAATCTTATCCAGACACACATCCTTCCACCACCACCACAGAAACACCCAGAATAATGTTAAACCAAATATTTAGGCACATAGTGACCCTGTCAAATTGACAGATAAAATCCATCATCACACAAGGCTTGCAAAAGTAGTTTTAGTACAAGGAATGAGGGAAGAACTCTGAAGCCTTCAAGGGATAAAGGAATGATGAAATAGTGTTTTGGGGATCCTGGCTCAGAACTGGGAAGATAGCTTAGGGCAAAGATTCCTTTCACACTGGGACAAATATGAAGCCACAAAAGAGCAGAAACACAGGTGGGTGCAGCCTCAATCCCTGCATCACCATGTGGAGGAGAGGAGCACAACTACATCACATCATGCCATGAGCAAGAATTCAACTTCTGTACCATCAAGTTGCTAAGATTTATTTGTTATTATGACATACTCTGATGAATACCCCACTATTCACTAGGTCCCTAAGTCCATCATCTATTCCATTCCTACTTTGGGATCATTCATTGACTGATGGCCAAGAGTGTGTAGGGGACCAACTGGGCAGACAACAGGGGCGGGAACCAGGAGTAGCAAGTGCAAACATGTTGTATGTTTGGTTCTGAGCAGAGACAGTGAGTAGCAGAGAGCCTTGGAAGAGGAATCTCTGTTATTTTAGAAAATAAGATGCCACTAGGGTGTGTGTGAGAGTGTTTTTTTATTTTTATTTTTTTATAGACAAGTAGAAAAAACAACAACAAAAATGGTCTACAATTTCCTGGGTAATCCCTTCTTTTATTTATTTTTTTAAACAGTACTGTATAATAGAGCATTCAAACAAAATAGACACAAGATGAAAATATAAATTCTCTCCTCACTTCTCCAGCCCCTCTGCTCAAACGTAGCTTCTTTTTTAAAAAGTGTGGGAAGAGTTCCTTGTAGTTTCTTTTGGGGGAAAATCCAGGAGTATACTGTAGTCTGCATATGTACATGAATAGTTTTCTTTAATTAAGATTCAGTTCTGTATTTAGCTTTTTGTCACTTAATAGAGCAGCATCAAGATCTTCCCACATTGGCACTTGCAGGTCTCTTTCACAGTGTTTAATATCTTCAGAGCATTCCATATGGTGGCATCATAATTTATTTAGTACAGCCCCTACCAAAGAACACTTTGCTTCCAATATTGTTTTTATCTATTGCAACCAATCTCATAATGAGAGTACTGAATATTCCTGTGCTTATATTTACCAGGCAGGTTCCTGGCTGACGAGGTTGTTGAGCTAAATGGAAGTCACTCATTTGATTTTGCTAAATATTGCCAAATTGTCCTCCGCAATGTTGCACCACTTTATATTCTCTCTTGCAGTAGAGGAGAAGGCTCTACATCCTCACTCCTCATAGAATTTTTCTTTCTTTATGTGTTTTTTTTTTTGCCAGTTTTGTAGTTGACAAATGGTATATTATGGTGAGTTCTTTAAAGATGAGAGTCCTCATCTTGTTCACTAGAAACCCGTTTCTTGAATGATTTCAGCAACGGGCCAGGAAATAAATGAGACAGAAGCCAATGCAATCAGGGAATTTTGTCACCTTCTGTGTGCTGGGGGCTTGGTCACTCATCAAGCTATCTGCTGAAGCTCTCAGCATCCCTAAACCTCTGCCTAAAATCCTTTGACTGGTTTCCTATGTTGTGGGCTGGGGTGCACCATATATATACAATCCCAAGGTCACCTTCCCCTCCATTTAGACCAAGCCAGCTTCATAAAGCCAGAGCCAAAAGCTCCTTGTCCATAGAGCAGTTCAAGTGAAGGCCAAATGATTGTTTGTTGCAGATGGCACAGAAATGGATTTCTGCATTAGATAAGGAACTAGATAACATCACATGTTAGATTTATTGCTTTAAAAAGTTAGCCGGGCGTGGTGGTGCAAGCCTGTAATCCCAGCACTTAGCGAGGCTGAGACAGGAGAATCATAAGTTCAAAGCCAGCCTCAGCAATGGCGAGGCACTAAGCAACTCAGTGAGACCCTGTCTCTACATAAAACACAAAATTGGGCTTGGGATGTGGCTCAGTGGTCGAGTGCCCCTGAGTTCAACCAGTACCAAAAAAAAAAAAGTTATCCACCCTGTTTTTCCAGTTAAACAAAAATAATGTCCTTGAAGTACCTTTGAAAGATATAGAAAAGTGTAAAGAAGAAAGCACAAATAAAAATACAACTTGCAGTCACATCATCCTCCATTCATGTGGATACATATATTTCAAGTCTTTTATACACACATACATGTACATGTATACACATTTGCTATAACCACTACATGTTCTTCCAAAGATCTCCAGCCTAGTGGTTACTAGTACAGACTCTTGAGCCAGACAACCTGGGTTTATATATCCTCTCCACCACTTACTATCTGGGGCACTATGGGCAAGTCACTTTTACTCTCAGGGTTTTAATTTCCCCATCAATAAAATGGACATAATAATAACATCCTCCTCATAGAATTTTGGTGTGCATTACATGCATTAATTATGAATTAAAATGGCAAGTGGTGAGAGCTGTGTTTGTTATTATTTCATTATTATAAAAGATTTCTTTTTTTCCTTATATAGATGAATCATGATTTATCTAAATTCCTTTCTATGGAACACTTAAGATTTTTTTCCAGTTTTCCCCATCATAAGTAATATTGCAACGGTCAATCTTGTGTATGAACCCCTGTGGCCGATTTTAGCTGTGGGGATTGTATATATAATAATATAGCTAATTTCAAAGGTTTGGATGTGCATTGCCAAATTGTCCCTAGAGATTGTGACACCTTGCATCTGAATGAACCAACTGTATGAGAGAGCACTTATTTCCCTGATCTCTCACCACATCTAGGTGTTATCATTTAAAAACCTATTATGCTCTCTCCACCCTGTTCAAGGATGTAGGATTCAATAGACTCATAGAAGAGCACAACACATTTCAGGAGAAAAAAAGGCAAATTGGGGACATTGTATTGAAGCTACAGCAAAGATACTTCTCTGATGAACTTTTGAAAATGGGGACTTCTAGAGTGGCATCCAGGGCTCCTGCTGCTAAAAAGCTGAAGTCGTGGTTCTAACATCATGTAGAACATGAACACCCCTAATTTCATTGATTTCCCAGGCCCTTGGTTCAAGGGAGCACTAGGTAGGCAGAGGACACCGTGAGACTCAGGAGTGCTAACGTAGCCCACTTCTGCAACTCAACAGAAAAAGCCATGTGAGCCCTTGCCTTTAGTTTTGGGGGAGAATGTCTTTAAAATAAAAGCAGGAAACCCAATGGCAAACAACTGACCCAGGTGAACTAGTAGTCCTGGACCTTCGCCACTCCCTGAGGCTGTAAATTTGGCTGTCAGGACCCCATCCTCCTTCACGCAGGATTCTGGTGAGTAAAGGGTGGAGAGTCCCAGACCATGCTCTTGGAGATCCTTCTAGTGCTGACATTTCCCCAGCATGTACTACCTGAGTTTACAAAAGAGATTAGTCATGTACAGTGCAACACATTTGAAAGCATGGCCTTTGACCAGTACATGTAATTGGAGGCACTCTTCAAAGTGACAAAATGCATTAGCAGGTCTTGGCCTGAAAGAGTCTGTTACTACCAGCTATCACAGCAACTGCAGCAGCCCTTGCTCCAGCCAGGCAGTCTATGCCGTGCAGGCGTGCAGGCATCTGGTCACCCCAATTTCTCAGCTCAGCCACATTTGCTCTGGGCAGGAATGATCTGGTCTTCTTGTTCTTTCAAAATATAAAAAAATTGCATCCAAGACAGACAGCCCGAATCAGAGAACAGGGGTAGAGGCAGATGCTAAAAGCTGCTGGTGAACAGCATTCTCCAACATATAAGCCTTACCCTCCTGCCCAGGTACAGGCTACTGTGGCATAGCTTGGTGTTTCCGAGCTTAGAAGCCAGACTCCCCCGGCATCAATTCTGACTCTGCACTTCCTAATGCAACTTGCCAGTTGCTTTAACTCCCCCGTGTCTCAGTTTCCTTATCTTTGAAATGGAACATAGCACCTACCTTATCGAGTTGTCATGGGATGACAGCTTGAGTTAGTACTTGAGAAGTGCCTAAAACAGTGGCTGCCAAGTAGGAAGTTTTAGATGAGCGTTGTTGAATTAAGTAAATAAACAACTTGGGGGTGAGGGAGTTGGTGCATTCAAGTGAAAAGAGCAAGGAGTTCGAGTCCTCCTAGCTATTTGCCATAAGGAAAGTTACATCATCTCTGAGCAATGGGTCCCTCGCCTGTAAATCAGAGTCTACTGCACTAACTTTATAGTGGGTCTGATGAATGCCAAGGACTTAGTAGAGGCCCTGACAAGTAGCAGATGCTCAGTCAATGTTTATTTTAACAATGTGTTCAGAGACCCCATGTGGTTGACTGTAGTAGTGTCTCCATTTTATAGATGAGAAAACTGAGGCCCAGAGAAACTAAATGTCTTGTCTAATACCACACATCTAGAGAGTAATAATAATCAGAACTAGTATGGGAACATGGGGCTCCCAGCCTCCAATCATAGACTCTTTAGGATGAAAACTTGAACTAAAAGTGAATCAGATTGGGAGTGGGGAGAAGGAGATGGAGAAGGTCACAGAGTCTTTCTGGGTCCCAGCCCAGAAGTGTCACCTGCTGTCACAAGGAGCAGTCCATCACTCAGGCCACGTCTCTGGCTTTCACAAGACCCCAGGCCAATGCCTCAACCTTTCATAGGGGACAGAATGGAATTAGCATTTTTCATCTTGAGTTCTCATTTTTAAAGGTCAAGGCCACGATAGTGGTTTGATGCCTCCAGAATATCTTCATTTTTATCTTAGTGCTCTCCAGGGCCATTGGAGGTTATGGGATGTTGGAGATAGCAGCTTAAAATGAAGGACGATGTTGAAACTGCCAGGGTGCAGGAGAGAAAGGAAGAAGGAGGCCGGGAAGGAGGGCAGTACAGTGAGGGAAAGCCGTGTTTGCTCAGTGTGTTCTCACATACCAGGCACTGTGCTGGTGCCTCTCCATGTTCTTCTCACATGTTCCTAACTGCTATTCGGTAGGTGAGGAAACGGGTTCAGCAGCGTTGAGGAGTTTGTCTATGGTCACACAGAGACCATGATATTCTCTCAAAGTGAGGAAAAAGAATTATGTTCCTTTTTTTTCTGCAGGAGTCATTGGACAGAAGTGGTTAAACATATCTTAAGAGCCACCATGATATGTTCTAAAATGTGCTTTGTCAGAAGCTTTGAAGCCAGAGAGAATCATGGGAAGGGGGAAGGTGTCTCCAGGTCAAGGACGTCAGTAAATGTTCCTGCAACTGTTAGGCACTGGAGGAATTTGGGGGAGCCCTTGGAGACTCCTCATGTGCAAGACAGTGTCCTAACTGCCTGCAACCAATCTGAAGCTGCTATTCAAGGTCAAGCTCCCTACAGATTGACAAGGTGACCTTGAACTAACCATTTCTACGTCCCAAGCTTTGGTTCCCTCATCTGCAAAATAGAGAATACCTGCCCCAGGTGATCACATAGGTTTGTTGTACATTTTTAAATAATAGGAAGAAGCAAAAGGAAAGCATGTATGGTATAACATGGTATAGCACTTGTGAAATAATAGTAACAAGGAAGATAATAGCAACAAAAATAAGGAGATATAAGCAGTCCTTGCTAAAACCTCTGTATCCAGTCACAGGAGGAAGATTCTGCATAGCAGAAAGCACTATGGAGAGTGAATTCTACCACTCCACCAGGAATATCTTGATAGCCAGTTCAACTCCCTGAGCTCATTCTAATAACAGTTAATGTTGCATGAGCATGTACTATGTGCCAAGTAGACACTCTGACAAGTGCTCCCAAGAACCCCATAATGCATAGGCCATTGTCTAATTGCAATCCTAGCTTGGTTCCTATCTAGAACTGGCTCAGGTCTCCATGCAGCCCTCTGGCCCCTACTTACCATCTGATCTACATTAGTATAGAGTGAATCTTCCTCTGCCCTTCCTTTCCCATTGATCTCCCCATTCAGAGGATCCTGAATTCTTCCTGGCTGCCTCATTAGGTCTCCACGAGGGCAAGGCAGCAGATCCACCACAAGAGTATGTGGGAGGAGACAAGAGGCAAATCCCTATTCGGTTTTAACAACCCACTTGATGGGCTTTTATTCGGCTAAGAACTGGATATTGTCTGCTAATGCTCAGTATCACAACTGCTTTTCTAGAACTGGATAGAAGCCTGGATACTACTTTCCCAGATGCCCTTACCAGAAGTTCTGATCAGTGCAGTTCTGCTAGGAAGGGGCATTTTGAGATTTGTGACATGGAAGTGAGGATGCTTCTCTCATCCAGGAGCAGCTGTGTGTGCATGGTGCAGCCAGCCTTCAGCAGACATAGGTGGGAGTGCTATGAATTTGGGGATACTGTACTACTAAGCTACATCCCTAGCACTTTTTATTTTTTATTTTGAGACAGGGTCTCACTAAGGCATCCAGGCTGACCTCAAACTTGCCATGCCCCTGCCTCAGCCTCCCGAGCAGCTGGGATGACAAGAGTGTGCCACCATGACTGGCATAGGTGGGGCTTTTGACAGGGCTTTGTGGGTCCACTTCTCCAGGTACTGTGATATAAGTAGTTCTTTCCTACATTTTATGAACTTCAGCAATGCCTCTCTGACTTCTTTCCTGAGCCCTGCGAGGGTCCTGTGAACCCCCTCCCTCCAGTTCTCTATATTAAATAGATTTCTACCTAAAACACCCGAAATGGCTTTTATGCCCTGACCTAATGTTTGTGAATGCATTAGATAGTCCCTACAAAGTAGGAAGAAGAAAGCACTCTGGACTTAGGACTTGAATTCTTGGGTTTAAATTCCATCTCTGCTGCTGACAATCCATGTGATCCTGGGAAAGTAATGTAGGTTGCTTATTTTACAAAACAGAACTGAAAATACTTGTTTTAATTACTTCACAAGATTAATGTGAGGGCTTAGGGGCTAACGGAGCCAAAAAGAGGTCATAAGGGTTCAGATTTCTACACAGGAAGGGAAGTGTTATTTTTGTCTTCTTTGCAATTTCTTTTTGAGAAAATGCATCCTCCCATTATCCACAAGAGCAACTCGTATACTTTTTGCCAGCTCCACAGGTGGTTGTAGAGATGTCATAGCAAGTTGCCCATTCTCAGGAATTCAGGCCACTGCTCTACTCAGGGTACGTTCTTCTACCATGATGGATTTGGATTCACAAATGGCTCTTGATTTCTCTTATTTTCCAACTCTGCAACTCTGTTTTGGTCAGCTTTTGCTTTGCTGTGATCAGAACATCTTGTAAGAACAATCCAGAGGAGGAACAGTTTGTTTTGGCTCAACTTTTGGAGGTTCAATCCATGGTCGGCCAAGTCCATAGCTCTGGGCCTGGGGTGAGGCACAGAGTATCATGGCGAAAGGCTGTGTCAGAGAAAAGCAGCTCAGGGCATGCCAACTGGGAAGTGGAGAGAGAGCTTGGTTCACGAAGGACAAAATAAAAACCGTAAAGGCATGCCTTTAGTGACCTACTTCTTTCAGTCTCATCCTACCTGCCTATAGTTACCACCCAGTTAATCCATATCAATGGATTAATCCATAGATTAGGCTCCATCTCTCATGATCTAATCATTTCATCTGTGAACATTCTTGCATTGTCTCACCCCAGAGCTCTTGGGGGATACTGCATATCTAAACCATAACAAACCCCCTTGTTGGGGCTAAATGTATGTTCCAGCACCTTGTTCTAGCATGGGCTGTTTTATTAGTAGAGAGTATGTTTATAGCCAAAAAAAAAGGTACAAATAATTGAAGATGATTTTTTTTGGACACAGTGCCATTGTGATATTAACCTCCAGTGGACATTTGCCTTCTTTCCCTCCATGTAAATAAATGTTGCTACTTGTTTATGAAAAGTCCAAGCCTTGGTTTCCTCATCTTCTGCCGCTCCTCACTGGCTCTGCAATCTAATTCAAAACTGCTTAGCATGGCATAACTGTTCTCTCATGAACTGGCCCTGGCTTCTGTCTCTCTGGATTCATCTCCTACTTCATAAGCTCATCTCTGGCAATATTTATTTTATTAATAACTGCATCTGTGTTAAGCTACCAGCGGTTCCTCAAAGGCAGTGGCTCTCATGAGCCTGGCCTTTGTACATGCTATTCCTACTGCACAGATACTGTCTTTCTAATGTTTGTTTTGGGGATCCTTAATCTTCTGTCCATCCCCAGCCCTCAAATGTTTCCTGTGTAATTTTTTCCTATGCAAGTTCCCTTCCTCCTCTTTCTTCTATGATCTCATCCCATGATGTAGTATGCCCACCCTGGTGGTCCACTGTCTCTATGTTTGCCTTCCATCTGGCCAGCAAGCTTCTAGAGTGGTCACAGTGATGAGGAGTCATGCATTCAACACCTCTGGAACACTGTTTCCTAACACAGAAAACAGGGAAGTCAAGGAGGGGTGAGATAGAGATGGAAGTGGAGACAAGGGAGCAATGCAGAAAAATAAGGAAGAAGGCAGATAGAGAAGAAGGAAAAGAGGAAAGCTAATTCCTGTTTCTGGGTGAGGTGGGGAGAACAACAAATGGGGAGGGAAAAAGAAAAGATTACTTAGTGGGAGAATTTTATCTCATCCAAATAATGAAATATTCATGTTGAAAGACCTTCCCAAACATCTTGATCATCTTTCATAGCAGTAGACTCTAAAAGGAGTTGAAAGCAGATCAGAGTTGAGCAAGATAATTTGTACCTGTCAGTGATTACTGCAATACTGCTGTGTAACTAACAACCTCCAAATCCTAGTGACTTGCAAAGGCTGAGGATGTGGCTCAGTTGTAGTGCATAAAACACTGGGTTCAACCTTTGGCACTATAAAAAGAACAAGCAACAATAACAATAAAACCAAACCAATACATAAAAAGGAAATAAGTATTTTTCTCAGTTATAGCTAACCATGTCAGATAATCTTGACTGACCTCTCTTTTTTAAAAGAAAAATAAATAAATTTATTGATTTTCAGTACTAATAGGAAAAATGTTTAGGCTTTATAGAATTCTTTCTAGGATTATAGCATAACAAATCACAGTGTAATATAACACAATCTTAATGAAGCTTCTCACACCTTAGTGGGTATTGATATCTCCTGGAGGGTTTCCTTTTACTGTAGGAACATATATATTGGGTATGATTTTCTATTTGAAGTCCACAGTTGAGTGACATTAAATACATTCACATTACTGTGCAGCCATTACCACCACAGGTCTCCAGAATATTTTGATCTTTATAACCTAAAATTCCACACTCCTTTAAAAATAACTCCCCAGACCCCCTTCACCCAGCCCTTGGCAAACACCGTCTCTCTAAATTTGACTACTCCAGGCTCCTCATGTAACTGGAACACCATGGTGTTTTTCATTTTATAACTGGCTTATTTTGTTCCACACAATGCCTTTGGGATCTATCCTTGTTATTGTTTGTGTCAGAATTTCCTTCTTTTTTAAGGCTAAATGTATATATATTCCCCACACTGTCTACCTATTCATCCACCTATGGACACTTAGGTCATCTCCACCTCTGTGTACTGTGAATAATGCTGTTGTGACATAACCTGTTTTGAGTCCCTGCTTTCAATTCTTTGGGGCATATACCCAGAAGTGAAATTGTCAGACCACACAGTAATCCCATGTTTAGTTTTCTGAGGATCTACCATCTCATTTTCCACAGTGGCTGTGCCATTTCACATTCCCACAAGGAGAAGCATAAGGTTTCTGATTCTTCCACAACCTCACCAAAACTTATTTTCCATTAAAAAAGAAGAATATGTTATCCTCTATCTATGTACAATGAATCAAATTGCACTCTGTTATCATGTAAGTCTAAATAGAACAAATAAATAAATTAAATATGAAAAAAATTAAAAAATTAAAAAAAATTAAAAAAAGAAGAATGAGCATCATAATGATTTGCAATTTCCTAATGATCAGTGGCCATCTTTTCACGTGCTGTTGGGTTGTTGGCCCTTGTCTATCTTCTTTGGAAAACACCTATTGAGGACCTTTACCCATTTTAAGAGTAAGGTTTACGAGTGTTGTTATCTTTGTTGAGTTGTCAGCATTCTTTACATATTTTGATATTATCCCACATCCCACACATTTTCTTCCATTCTGTGGATTGACGTTTCACACTTTTGATAGTGACCTTTGGTGTTCAAATTATCAGTACCAAAACCAACAGACATGGCAAAGTCGTCAGGCCCCCTACTCCTGCATGAGCTCTTTCCACACATCTTCCAGCACAGAGAGGAAAAACAAGGCCTGGGTGATGCCATGTGCCTGTCCCCTCTGCCTTTATCTGACACTACATTTTTAATGGTTTTTCTGAATCCCCACTGTCTGGCACTTGAACAACTGTGCTCACCTTGGCTCTGTCTGCATTAGACCCTAGTGACATTATTAGGTGAAACAATGACATAAGAACCAATCTGTCAAGAAGTCAGCCAAAATTATTCACAATTATGGAAGAGGGGTTCATATCCACAAGCATCGAGCACCAGCCTTGCACTCAATCATAGGCAAAATTGACTTATACCTTCTGTATTAATGAGGGTGTAAAGCCATCCAGGTCAGCAGGGCATTTAGACTTAAGGAGACAGAACATGAACACTGTCATCTAGAGTTCAAGTGTGACGTTTACATCCACACAACATTCAATCCAGTACTTGACATTACTTCACTAAAACTAACCACATTTACCCAGATATGCCTTTGGAGATTTCTTACCCAATACTGAAATGCAATATACTACCGAAGGAACACTTCTTTGTATTGCAGTAAAAAATAGCTGAAATAATGTATGATAGACAATAAAGTATGAAAACAGCCCTAAAAATCAGAAAAAAATATATAAAGTAGTAGGTTTACTACATACTTGAATGAAAATACAGGCAAGTCCAACTGGTTATAAATATATCTGCCTTTAAAATTCAGATTCAATTGTAATTTCAATGATAATTGTGATTTTCCCTTAAGAATAACTTCAATAATAATTTTATTCATGTTCAATAATAATTCCATTTCAACATATGAAGAAGCACTTTTCATAAGCTCCTAAAATTATGTGCCTGAAAAGTTATGTTCTCAATCAGAAATTACTTCTTTAATAAAAAACAATGTTTGAAAGGAAGGAAAAAACTAAGTATGACCTCTGATGTAGAGTCTGCTTTGATTATAATAAAAGAAGATTTGGGGCAAAGGATTCACTGCCTCATTCCCAGGTGAGTGATGGCACCAGGAAATGGAAACTAGTAAGAAACAAGATGCCATAAATGTTGTCAATGTGCTTATGTTTTGAAAAGCAAGAGCTCGAAAATACAACCATTAGGCTGCTTTGTAATGAGCAGGGAGGTGACCGTAACATCTCTTGTAGATGAGGCTTTCAATATGTCAAGCCCAGTACCTAAAACAGGTGCTATACTTAAAGCAGAGCTGCATGTTATACTTTCTAAAAAGAGACCAACATCCCAATTTGCTGACATATTTTGAGATGACAAGTGGCTGTCAAGAGTATGTTACCTAACAGATATTTCCTGGAAAAAAAATACACGTGTAAAATGCAAGGTAAAGCTGACATTTTTAACAACATATGAAAGAGCAGCGATATCTAAAAGGAATCCCTGGCATGGAGAGGGCATTTGGAAAAATGGATGTTTGGAAATGTTGCCAATGTTATATGATTGTATTGCCAAAAAAAAAGAGAGTGTTTCCCCTAGAAAAGTTTCCATATATGTGCACTCAAAGCCCATGGAATGACTGTTCTTCAGATCTGCCTTAAAAATCCCCTGAAAGGAAAGTTTCTGTGAAATTTTGAACTCAGTTATTGAAATTATTGAAGTGCAATACTTTTGATTTAGTGTCAGGAAAACTAAGCAACTTATGGGATATTGGAAGAGGTCTGAGCAGGGCTGGACCTAGGCAGAATAGAAGGAAAAAATCACCCCGTGTTTTCCCTACTTACCCTCTGTTATTGCAGCCATCAACCTGCTGCAGTTAATGCCAAAGTTCTTTAAGTCTCTAGTCCACTTAATTTCAGCAATTATTTTTTTGACCTGGGCAATGTGACTCCTCTGTACAATGTCAAAGCTGGCTGTCAAGAAGGTCCATTTGCCACATTAACCACAGGCCTTTGGTATTATTTTGTGCAGTGTGTTTTAAAGCTGGTAAAGTCTCCAGTAGAATCTAGTGACAGCCTGTGAGAAGTAAAATCATCCTTATTTTAGAAACTTCCCATAACATAGCAAGTTTGTCATTTTTCTGTACAGAGACTGATTTTCATCTCTCTCAGAATATAATTCAGAAAACATTTTTAAGACAATGGTTTCATCTGTAGCCTTCTTGTTCCTTATGAGATGGAAAAGTTGATTTTTAAAGGAAAATATCTATTTGAGTGGATTTGAACTGTAAATCTCAATTAAACTGGAGACAGTGCTTCTGCAATTGTTCCTTCAGTTAATATTCACATTTTTCCCTGTGAATCAAATCCAGGCCCATTCCAGGGCTTCTAAGACCCTAAGTGACCTCTATATGTCAAGCCTCGTACCTAAAGCAGGTGCTACATTTAAAGCAGTCTCCTGCCCCATGCCCCATTCCTCTGGAGCCTCTCTGAGCCCATTGCCTTCCATCCTCACTCATGAACCCTGAGTGCAGCATACACTTATCCTGTCTCAGCATCATTATCCTTGCTGTTACCTCTTCCAGGCATGACCTTCCTCAGATCTTCCTGAGGCTAGCCTCCCCTTCCCATTCAGAGCTGAGCTCAAAATCCACCTGCCCAGGGCCTTTCCTCAGCTCCTCTTCCTAATGGAGCACCACCCCAGCCATTCCTGTCCCATCACTTTATTTTCTAATATTTTTATCTGAGCATGCTTATGTGCTGTCCGCTAGTTACAATAGCAATAGAAGCTATACATGATTTAACAGAATGTAAGTGCTATGAGAGTCTGGACCATGTCTACTTAATTTCCTATTGTACCCCCAACACCCATAATTGTGCCTGGAATATAGTAGCTGATGAGTAAATATTTTTATATGAATAAATGAGCAGAATACTGCAAATGTCTAAGGCAAGTCACTCTTCACAAAATAGAATGTGGAGGTGCAATAAATAGCAGGTGTGTAAGGCCCATTGTGGAGGAATCAGGGAACTATAGCTTGTTATATGTCCATTAAATACATACTGGTCCCAAGTGGGAAATGTGTCATCCCTTGAACAACCCACGAGGCTAGGTGGGAGAGATGCTATCATCCAGATGGGGAAGTGTTACCTTAGCAGTTAACATAGCTGACATTGGACACCACAGAGCTAACACCTGGCAAGAATGTGCCTTGAGGCCGGTGAGTCCAGTGAGGACCCAGGCACCTCCCCCTACAGTCCTCTGGGCAGCACAAAGATTCAGTTCTTGAAGTTCCCTGGCATCAAATTTCTGGGGTTCAAATTTCCATTTATCTCCTACTAATCCTGTACTAATTGCATCTTCTACTAAAATATTTCTTCTAAATCTTTTAGATTTATCTTCTAAACCATCTACTCAAAATCTTCAATTAGCTGTGTGAATTTAAAATTCAGTCTGTGTAATTAGAGTGATAATAGCACTTACCAGAAGGTCATTGTGAGCATTACATGAGATGACACACAGGAGCACCTAGAACAGAGCCTACACTGTCATGTGCCTCAGCACATTTTGGCTGTTGGTATGATGATTCCTCTCATCATTGCCACAACCCTACTGTTCTGGAGCATTTCCCTCATTCCCTATCTTCCTCCCTCCCATCCTCCACATGTACATCTTGTGGTTCTACTAGGTGCTTGACACTGTGCTGGGTATCTGGGATCTGAGGATAAATAGAAGATGATTTCACTGAAAGTGGTGTGTACATGCTATGGAGTGAGGAGGAGGGAATGTCTACCTTTGCTTAAAAGATTGCTGAAAACCTATGTGGAGCCACTGACATTTGAGTTAAGCCTTAAAGGACAGAAGGGAATTCTTCCAGATGAAGCAGTGGGGACAAAGGGAGGCATAAAGATGCTAAGTGAGGTGGCACATGCCTTTAATCCCAGTGGCTCGGGAGGCTGAGGCAGGAGGATCATGAGTTCAAAACCAGCCTCAGCAACTTAGTGAGACCCTGTCTCCAGATAAAATATTAAAAAAAGGGATGGGATTGTGGCTCAGTGATTAAGTGTCCCTAGTTTCAGTTCCCAGTTCCAAAAAAAGAGAAGGCATAAAGAAACTTCTATCAGAACTAGGCTTTCGGACTGAGTCAACAATGGAACAAAGAAATTAATTACAGCTAAGGAAAACATGCAAAGGAGCATGTCTAGGTTCTTTACTAGTTTAAATAATATGGAAGTAGGTAGGTAATAATTCTAACTTCATAGGAGTGTTTTAAGGATTAAATGAAATAACATGTCAAAAGGTTTAATGAGGGCCTGGTAGATAGCAGATGTTCAATAAATGTTTCCTTCCTTCCTTCCAAAATCTGGCTCCACACACTGACCATGCTATCAACCTGAACTCAAATTTGCCAAGCAGTATCATTGTTTGCACCATTGACAAACTCTAGAGAACTTACTTCACTGAGTTAAATGAGAGGCAGGGCTTTCCTTCCCCAAACAGAGAGACCAGCTGGCATTTGTACACAACTGGCACTTTTCATGTGGACATTTATTTTGAGACTACTAAGTGGCAGATTCCTTGGTGAGTGCTTGGCTTGTTATGCATTTAGCCTTCAAAAGAAGCCTGGGGCTAGGAACTCTACCCATTTTCCAGACGAAGGCAATTTAAGCTTAGAGAAGCTAAGTAACCCACTCCAGATTCGTCTTCTGGCAAAGGAGGACCCCAGGGTTGTCTCCCAGCTGTTTTGATGTCAACCCTAACTGCTCATCCAAGACTCCCATAGTATTTCAAGGTGGTAAAGCAACACCTCCAACCCAGGGTTAGCAACTGTGGAGAGCAGGGATAGGGCAACTTGGATCTGTCCATGGTGCTTATTTTTTCCTTAACTGAACCCTAGCGTTATTTCTGCCCATTTCTCTGTCTGCATTCGTCTTGGTGTTTCTTTTTCACTCCCTGGATGCGGTCACACGTATACCATTTCCTAACTGTAGTTCTCCTCCCTTTCTCTACTGCAGCTGGAGAAACTGAGGCTCACAAGCTCAGAGGGGTTTCCAAGTTTGTGCAGTGTTTGGCTGGGGCTGGAATCGGAGGCTTCATCCCCCTCTCCCATCTGTTGCCCTCCTCTGCCTTCTCCGTCTGGCGTCAGACATAGGCCTTCTGCTTTCCTGCCTGCTAGTCTGACGCATTCTTCAGGCTCAGAACCACTTAGAAATAATTATTTTAAAAACAAATAAACTCTTCTCTTCGTGATCTTTACTCTTTTCACATCCATACTGAGCAGTGGCTATTTTTACTCACCCTAGCTCCTGGCAGGTCTCTTTGGAAAGTCACCATGACATTTCATGCGGCCTGGCCTGGCATTCATCTAAAATATTTTTTTTCAAAAACATCCTGCTGTGAAGAAATGTCAACGTTTATGGTGCATCCACAGGGATGTATCAGCAGAGGAAAAGATCCACTTAAGAAAATCCTATCTTGGCAAGGAATGAGTTTGCAGGCAGATGTACCCACAGTAGCAAAGCATGCTGGGGCAGGCCAGAAAGAATGGTGGGGATCCCTGTGTTTGCAGTGAGGTCTTTGAGGAGGGCTTGGAGTCTGAAGTGAGGATGGACACTCCAAATGACCAGAAGTAAATGGATGCTCAAGCCTAAGCTGGAGGGGGACATGTCTGGATCAGTGAAGTCCAGCTGGTTTGGGACTTGAACAAGTCATGTTCTCACCCTGCCTCTCTCTGAGGCCTCCTCTTAGATGAGGCATGGGTAAGAATTCTAGAACAAACAGGCAGTGCCTTTTATTTTGGTGGTGGAGAAGGAGCCTTAGAAGGGAAGCTTCAGGTTCTAGCTCTGGTTTTGTTACTACCTTATTGTTTGATCTTTAGGGATTTCACATCATCTCTCCTGGCTTTTGCTCTTGCCTCTGTGAAACTAAGTGGAACCCTTAGTGATCCTTTCTAGAGCTTAAACTCTTTGAGCATAAGACCAAACCACAAAAATCATTGTTCATCACAGTGCTAAGCATTTGGGATATACACAAAGGAAAATTGTTTCTGTCCAGCCACCCATCCATTCATCCACACATACACACATGTCTCTATCCACCTATCCAACTGTGTATCCATCCATTCACCTTCACTAAGAACATTTGGTATGGCAAGAATTAAGCTACAGACTATGAAATCAATTCAGCACAAAACTTATCTTCAAAGAATATATTGCAAAAATGCATGGTAGCCTCTAACATGATTACCAGTGAGTGCTGCCTCCTGATATCTACCCCCTAATGTAGTCTTCTTCCTCATTATATCAGGGTCAGTCTGCATGGTCAGTAGAATGCCAAAGAGAGATAGCCTGTCTCTTCTGAGTTTGTGTTATAGAAGACACTATGACCTCTCTTTTCCTCTCCCTCCTTTTTGTCTTCCTTACCTTGCTCCTTCCTCTCCCTCCTTCTCTCTCCCTTACCAGGGAAAGTCAGTTCTATGTTGCAAAGGCATCCAGGCCACCCATGGAGAGGCCCACATTGTGAGAAACTACAGTCTTTACCTGACCACGAATGAAGAACTAGTGTCTTCTAATAATCACGTGAATGAGCTTAGGTACATGTTGTCCCCCGTCTAGCCTTCAAATGACTTCAGCCCTAGCCAACGGCCTGATTATGACCTCAGGAAAGACCCTGAGTTAGTATCACCTACCTAAATGAGTCCCACAAAAACTGAGGGCTAAAACATATTTGCTGTTTTAAGCTTCTAAGTTTGGGGATAATTGAGAACATAGAAAGAGATTGCTCACACAGACAGGAAATTAAATCATGGGCCTATATAATCGTCACACAAACTTTTTGAACATCCCTAAACATCAAAAATGGTATATCTAGTCCTCTATCTTTGACACCCAGAACACAGCAGTCACTCAATTAAATGTTTCTCTGATAAATGCATGGCAGATAAGGGGCACAGCAGCAGGTCTGTGGTTTGGCCAGGAGAGGAAGTCAGTTCCAGTTCCCTCTTGCTGTTGTTCCCTCCTGCCACTGTTCCCTCCTGCTGCTGCACCTGCCACTGATGAAATGCTTCTTCCTGATAGAAAAAATTAGAGGGCCTGAGGGGTGGGTGAGTGGCAGGTGGGAGTGACAGGTGTGATGAACCCTGGGAAGATCCCCCAAACCCAGAAGGAGAAGTTCTGGCCAATGCTTCCTGATAACTATTACGTTCCATATTTTCAGACAGACACAAGCCAATTAGCTGTCTGCTGCAGTAGCTGGTTTACTCAACATGGCTTGACTTTTTATTTGAAAACCTAATATTTTTCATGGATTTGATTTTGTTCCACTGGGGAGCCAAGATAAGCTGCTCAGCCTCAGCTGCTGAGCCGGCTCTAATGGCCCTCGTCAACTGCATACCCAGCACCAAGTGAGTTCTCAGGCTCTGTCTCCTGCTTGCATGTGGGCAGGCTGCCCAAGTAGCTGGGACAACCCTTACTGGACCTCAAGAAGGCAAAGGATGCCAATATTCTCATCAGAGAGAGTAGTTCCAGATGCCTGGGGGGTCTGCCCAGCTCCTTCCCTGTGGACCTAGTCTGATTGAGTTTCCTTTGACCCCAGATGCCCTCTAATTTGCTGGTGGAGTGGGATTCCTATCCATCTGGCTTTTCAGAGGGCAGAGAACTCTGTTTCATTTATGTTGGCATCTCCAGCTGATAATGATAATAACCATTTTTGTCAATGTTTATTTTAGCGGGTGCCTATGCCTGGAACAGAGCTAAACACAAACAACACCCCTTATAATACTTAATCCCCATTACAGCTCTCTGAGGTTGATCCTATTATTTTTATCCTCTGTTTAATAGAAGGAGAAACATGAGTCAAAAGAGATTTAAGCATTTATCAGCATCAACCTTCACCTTCCAACAAGAGACCAGGCTGAATATAAAGTCAAGTTGGCCTGGTGTCAGATCCCGTACTCTTAATACTGCACGGAGCCTAGTACGGTATCCATTGCCTGTGAGGAGTGCTCAAAAAAGTGGTGGTGAATAAGGGCACAGATACAGGTGACCCACAGGTGCAAAGTCCACTGAGCTCCGAGAAGGAGCAGCTGTGGATGGGTTGACCTCCCAGGAAGTCGCAGCTGTCTTCACCCAGACCCCTTGAGCAGCTTGCCCACAGGATTGGGTCCCATGCAGCCAACATTTGCCCTAGCTGCCGTCACATCTGCCATTTCTGTTTGGCCCAGCACCTTAGCCCTCTCAGCCCACCTGGCTCCTATCCTAGAAACCAGCTTCCACAGCTAAGGGATGATCTGTACTTCTTGTGCTGGCTTCTTCCCTCATCTCTGCCAGCCTTTCTTCCACTTTTTAGTTTGATCTAGAGTCTCCCTGGATCCATTATTAGAGACAAATAATTAAGCTGAAAATTAGAAGACACTTAGGGGCTGTATTTAATGGTTGACATTTTATTCCAGTGGGAGAGTTTCGAATCAACTCCTAGATCAATGCATGGCTCTCCTAATTGGATAAATCTGATGAAAATCAGAGGGCTACTCTGTTTTTATAAAATATATATGAAATATGATAGGTTATGTATGAAATGTGATAGGTAAGCTAGTGCTAACCAAGTGACTGGCACATTTTGGGTTGAATTAACACAAGTATTGGCTATAGAACGAGGGAGATGATTAGCCTTTGACTTAGTGACTCCCAAGTGGTTAAATGGGGAAGAGAGACTATATTCTTCAGGAGAAGAGGATCCTAAAGGAAGGATACAATAGCCAGGACCCTCCAGTGCTATCTTCTTGAACTTAACAAACTGGGATCAATTCAGCACTTTAAGAACAATGGGATGCTGCTCAGTGGTTTCAGGAAAATTGCCAGAGCAGTAGAGTCAGTCCCTGACCCTACCAGTCCCTGACCTTCAATAGTACCAGGTAGAGGAGCTAGGATCCATAGCAAAGCTGGAGAGCTTGGAATGATTTCACTGATGGAAACTGCTGAAGAGGATTTGTGCTTTTAAACTGTAGTTATCAAGAGGATGAGCAGAGTGGGAGGGGGCTGGTTTGAGATTTGAGGTACCCCCCACCAAAGCTAAACCTTATTCAGGTTACATATGAGTAAGATGTGATTCCATGTTGAGTCTTTCATGGGACCAAATCACCGTTGGCCCACCAGCCCCACTCCTCCCCATGCAGGTGCCTAAGGGACCCTTGAACAGTTTGTATCTGGTCACTCTTCTCCCAGTTCGGAGTCCCTCAGTGGCTATTTATCATCTGGGGGCCTTTGGGATTTTGTTCCTAGAAATATCTCCAGCCTCTTTATCTATCAGTTCCTCCCTTTCCCACCACATTGAAGTAAGCCATGGGCTGACAGTTCCCTGCCAAAGCCAGGCTGTGCCCCTCGGCTAGGTCCTGGCCCACACTACTCTCTGCCTAGAGTGTCACTCTGTCCTCCTCTGGGATGTGACCACCTGCTGAGCATTCAGTAACCAGCCTACATGTACCAACTCCAGAAAGCCTTTCCTCACCGTTTCTCTGCCCCCTTCTCCAACTTTCCAGGAGAAGAAGCCCTTGTGTTTACCTGTGGGGATGTCTAACTTGTACCTTGTAGTGTACTGATGTCCCCTTCAGGACCATGCTGATCAACTCTGTGATGCACTATTGCTGGGAGTCAAATCTTTGGTGATGGGGTCCAATTCATAGCTCTGAACCTCCCTGATATATAACCTTAGCAACTTACTTCACCTTCTGAACCTGTTTTTCTCATCTGCAAAATGGGAATGCTGATGATGTGCCTCCCTCACCAGATTTCGCAAGAACCGAGTGTGAACATTCAGGCAGTGTTTAGCTACTTTGGCTCATGGTGGACTCTCAGTAAGCATTATCATTGCTTTTATTATCATCATCATTATGATAACTAGCTTAACATCTCTGGCATTCAAAACTGATCTATTAGATGTGATACATAATGAGTACAAAGTCAGGAGTGGTGTGGTATCTTAGCTCATTCATTAATTTTTATCTGTTTCTACCTATTGGTTCAAGGAGTGAGTGAAAATCTGTGGATGAAGTATGACTCTTAGACTGGAGGAAGCTGAAGAAGGAGCCAGGTAAGTAGAGTTCGGGTGGGAGGTTGCCCAGTTTCTGTGAACACGGGACCCGATGGCATTGCCATAGGGTGGCAGGAGGGAAGAAGCCAAGATGCTTCAAAGCTGAAGCTCACAGGTGCAGTGGGGCCAGCCCCTCAGGGAAAGAAGGTAATTACTGGAACATCAGAAATCTGTGCTTTGACACCAGGCACAGTGGGGCACACCTGTAATCCCAACGGCTCAGCAGGCCTAGGCTGGAGGATGGCGCGTTCAAAGCCAGCCTCAGCAGTTAGGTGAGGCCTTAAGCAACTTAGTGAGACCCTGTCTCTAAATATATATATAAATAAAAAAGGGCTGAGGATGTGGCTTAGTGGTTAAGCACTCCTGGGTTCTCACCTCCACCAAAATAAAAGAAACATGTACTCTGAGAACCTATATTCATGTGACTATTCATGTGTTTTCTGCAATTAATTCCTTTATGTTCTCCCTCAGTCTTTAGCATGGAATACTATTTATAGGATTTTAAAATTTTTGTTTTTGAAGGGAGGAGGGAGAGGTGGATTGTTTTGGACACCAGTCTGTCTCAGCTGTTCTGAGGGGAAATAGAGAAAGTGACTGAACTGAAATAAAATAAAGAGAATGCAGTCAAGAGATGACAGCTTGGGCCTTGGATAGGGACCTGTTTGTGTCTGATGTGAGTTCTGTGACTGTTTTTTTTTTTTTTTTTTTTTGGTCTCAGTTTCTTCATCAGTAAAATGAGGATAAGAAAAGCATCCACAGCAAAGCATTGTCAGAAAGACAGACTATGATTGTACCTGTGGAGTTCTTAGTACCATGGCTGGCATGGTGACAGACAACAAAGCCAAGGGTTCCAGTCATGGGGATGGTAGCATCCTTAGATGGTGGAGGCATCATCATCAGAGAGAAGGGAAGGTCAAGCTCTGGGAGTCACAAGAGGTAAGTGAACTCTGGACCACCTGAGAACCTCCTTCTTGGGTGGAATCTTCTCACCTGGGAGAGTTCTTTGCTGTCTTCAATAAAGAAGGCTGCCATTGCCTTGAGGGGACTTGATAACATTTTAAAATATTTGATGAGCAGGATGATGGGGATGGTAAAGGGTCAGTGACCTTGAGATCCCTTCCAAGTCTGATTGATGAACAGAGAAGAGAGAATGGCCTTCAGAAGAGGCACAGAGTCTAAATGAGCAAGCCTAAGGAAACTCCCTGCTGTCCAGTGACCCTACCAATGTCCCTTAGTCACCCATGTCTCCACCACACTCTCCCAAATAGAGAAGAGCCTGGAAATGATGCTGTTATTAACGGTTCAAAGCAGGGCTGGCCATATGGATCATAGAGAAGAGGAGGTAGCCAGACAGAGGTTATGAGGATAGGATTGGGAGAGAGAACTGGGTTCTGCCACATATTAGCTATGTGGAATTGGGTAACTCACTTACCTCTCTGACTCTCAGTTTTCTCCTCTGGAAAGTGATCATACCTAAGATGTGGATTTTTGTGAGGATCAAATGATATAACATATAGAAAGTCCTTGCCTGATGCATAGAATATGGTAAATGATAGATTAATTACAGTAACACCCATAGTAAAAAGATAATTTTACCTACAATTGTAATAGGGTATATCAAAGCTACATAATAATGCTTATGACTGTCATTGATGTTGTTGAAGTAATACACAATGCTCTATTGTGGTTCAGATTAAACTTGGAACTGAAGGCTAAGGAAGCATCCTGGCTGCCCAGTGTTAGGATAGTTTGCTTGGTCACAATTTTAGAGACCAACCAGAAGAAGGTTGCACCCTCTCTTTACCACAAACCATGACCATGGGTCTAGAGGACCTGGAAGCTGCTTTCCCTAGGGAACTGCAAGGTTTGACCTACAGCATGAAACTCCCTCTTCCCCTTTGAAGACTCTCCTCCTTCACGAGGATTGTCCCTCACTTCTGACCTCTGGTCATATCAAAAACACTGATGATAATCACATAGCTGCCATTTATTTTGCTTTGGCTTTCTAGCTGCAGATGACACTACGCCAAGCATTCTCTGCATAGCATCTAAATTAATCTTCAAACACGTTTTAAAAGTACCCCACATAGATGGAGGTACGATGCAGTTCATCAGGGAGGTTCCAACATTTGCCCAAGGCCAGAGGGAATGAGCAGAGGCCTTGGATTCCAGCCTAGATTAGGGAGACATGGAAGCACTTTCTCCGAGCACTGCTCAGGTGGTCTTCTATGTGGACACCAGTATGGAAACCTAAGATGAGGTTACATCATTTGACCTTAATAATGCCCCCTATTTTCCAAGGCCTGGCCAAGGTGAGTGTCACATATAGTCAACAGCCCATGAGGCCCAAGGACTTGCCATAGCTTTCCTGGCCACAGTGATGGTACCTTCTCAAGACTGGAGAAGATTCTTATGCAAATAATTCCCTACCTGTGGAGTACAACTAGGACCTGGTCACTTGCTTTTCTGGACACCCCTGACATCTAGCTACAATTAAGGGCCATTCATGGGCAGGCTGTGGGATATAGAAAGGTCAAGGGTAGCAATGAAGGACTGGTTAAAAAATAAACATCACACCATCACCCCACTACCAGCCCCTGTCAAAGACATGAGCACCACAGACTCTGGGTCACATTTCTGTTGAGTTGAATGACAGAGAATGTTGGCTTGACCAATGCCTCTTGGTTCATGTGCCCACAGCTCGTGTTACCATGCACCCCACCCTGACCAGGTCTGCCTATTAGCATAAACCAGTAAGGCCAGCAAAGAGCTGGCTCCATGGAGGAGTTGTGCATTCCCCTCCTGTGCACAGGGGTTGTGCCAGGGCCTCATGCCCAGGTTATGCCCTCTGTACCATACTCCACCACTCCTATCTAGTAGCTTCTCAACCAGTCCTGATTGCAGGGAGGGTTGAGCTGGAGGCCCTGTCTTATCCTCAGGGTATGACAGGTTCAGATAGGATGTTAATTTGAGCTGGACTTAATAGTGCAGAACTGTAGTTCCATCTATTAGGAGACTGAAGCTGGATGATTGCAAGTTCAAGGCCAACTTCAGTAACTTAGTGAGATCCTGTCTTTAAATTTTTTTTTTTTTTAACAGGGCTGGGGATGAAGCTCGTGGTAGAGTGTTGACCTGGCACTTGCCAAGTCCTGGGTTTAATCCCCAACATCACACCCCCTAGCCCTCCAAAAGTCAACTTGGTTGTCATTTAGGTTTGGCCAAGTAACCATGAGACTCTACCTCTTTCGTGACTCCCCAGCCCACCCTCTATGTGAGGCTCCAGAGTTGGGGCTTCCAGATATATTCCTGCCTTATACTCTGTGCCATAATCTATGTCTCAGGATCCAACTCCTGTACCTGGATCACTGGGGACTCCTGCCAGGTATTCTCTAAATCTAGTGGCTGTGCTGAACCATAGCTCACGTCCCCAAACCTCTGCAATGAGCCCCTATGAGCCCAATGACCCACACACTTAGGTTTGGGGGTTTAATCCCACTCTTGGATTCATTTCCAGGTCCACATGCCCGATTCAATGTCTAGTTACTTAAATATGCTGCCTACGTGCTGCCTATGGCTTCTATTATCTGGCCTCCAGACTTGAGGATAACTGGTTCTGTCTGCTAGATATACACCTTCCCTCTGGGTCTAGTGAGGTCCTGATTGAATTCCCCAGCCTCATTCTGCCCTGCCTAGCTACAGGAGACTTGGCTATGTCTGGCACTATTCCAAAGTTTACCAGCACCCTCACTTGAGTTATTAATAACTATTGACTTCCTCATCCAAGCGAGAATTTACTGCTTTCCTGTAATATGCCAGACAATGATGCCTGGTGCTAAACATTCAGAGATAAAGAAAGAGAGAGCACTATAGTTTGAGTCTTGAATGTGTCTCAAAGGCCCATGCCTAGGGGGCTTGGTCTCCAGCCCCTGGCAGATGGTGGAACCTTTAGAAATTGAGACCTTGTGGATGTAAGTTAGGCCATCAAGGAGCATGCTCTTGAAGGGAATTGTAGGACCCCAGTCTCTTCCTCTTCTTCTTCCTCTCTCTCTGTGTCTCCTGGATGCCATGATTCCTCATGCTCTTCCCCATGATGCTCTGCCTCACCAGAGGCCCCACAGCAATAGGGCCTATGAAGTAGGATCTCTACAACTGTAAGCCAATATAAAACTTTCCTCTTTTCAAATTGATTATTTCATTACAGTAACAAAAAGCTGTCTAACGCAGGGAGGAACATTTTTTATCATCCTTGTGCTTTTGGAGGTTTGGTTTAATGGGAGAGGAATACAGTCAATAAACTGGCAAACAAGGAAATAGAGAAATGTTCTTGGGCAAATAGTGATTATCTTGGACAGAGAATTATGGGGAACTTCACACACTCCAAGTCACACTGTTCTGTAATACTAGAAATCTTACAAACAAGCATACAGCATGGAGGGGAAAAAAAGCCAATATTACAAAGCAAGAAAATAATTATTTGTTATCCAAGTCTGGGACTCCATCTCCATCTCACTGTTTCTAAATCATACAACTATTTGGTGATGCTCTTGATGGAGATAAGGAAGACCATAATGCAATTAGATTGAACTAGATACAGTCCTTGTTATTTTAGGTCAATAAATGTAGTAATAATAATGTAGCTAAGATTTAGTGAGCACTTGCTATAATGTAGATAAGATTTAGTGAGCACTTGCTATAATTGCTGTAAATGCATTGCTTCCTTTAATACTCTAGGTGTTACATCTTTATTTCCAGAAACTGGAGTTTAGCTTAGACAAATTCCTTGACTGATACCTCCCAAGTGTAAATCAGAGCAGCTAGGACTCTAACCAGGTCATTCTGCTCTTGTGTTGGCTGGTCTATACCTGCAAAAGTACAGTCTGAGAGAATGGGGGTTGTTAGCGTGTCAGAGTGGCACTGGTGAAAACCTAAAGTGGGAAGCAGCCTCTAATCTTCTGTTCTGCAGGTGAATTGTTGGAATATTTTTAAACCCCAATAGATATGCTGAGGATCCTTAAGAAAGACAGTTAAATAAACAGACAGGTGAGTTTATTTTTAGCATCTCTCTGTGTAGAGATAGCACCAAAGACAGAGAACAAGAAATTGCCCTGCATATTAATGGGAAAGCCAAGACACAAAAACAGCAGGAAGCACATGGTTAACCTTCTCTCCCTCCCCAGCAGTTCCCTATGTGAGGAGAACCCCATCACCACACCAGGGCATGCAGGGGCACACACGAGAAATGCTCCCTGAAACTATAAAACTTAGAAAACCATGGAAATGGTTTTCATCAAGGGACTGGATGACCAGATTGGAGCCCACTCCTACCAAGTAATAGTGTGCAGCCATTCCAGGGACAGATGCAATTTTGTGTGAATTGACATGGACGGAAATGTTGCTTAGAGGAGCAAGCAAGTTGAAGTGTAGCATTGCATTTTTTTTCATTTTTGTAAAAGTGCACAATGATTTATGTGTATACATATGCATTATGCAGATACATTACATGCACTTATGCATACTGATGTCCATCCAAAATGCAAAAAAAAAAAAAAAATCACAGGAAATAATGTCCAAATGTTAATAAGGGCTTGGGAGAATTTCATGTTTTAAATTGTGCATTTCTGAAATGCTATAATGTTTACATGGTATCCATCATGTACAACCAGAAGAATGAGAAATGATACTCCATTTACTTATGACCTGTCAAAGTTCATTCTATGGCCACTTATAACCAATGAGAACAAATTTTTTAAAGGGTGAATTTTTGTGTCTAATGCTTGGGCTTTATTGTAAAGGAGTTGAACTCTGTGTTTTGTGTTTGTTGTGGCTCCCCATGGATGTATAATACATTTTTTAAATCAAATAAAAAAGAAGTGATTATTTAAATGAAGCAAAATAATCTTATCTATATTGTTGTTGCCTACCTCCTAATCAGTATGAGGTACCTATAGGGAAAGAAGGCAGCCTCCAGGCCCTTTCATTATCCTGCCATGTGTCAGGCCATCTGGCCCCAAACTGCAATTTTAGGCCATCTCTAAAGAGAAGTGGCAGGACCCACCTTGGCTGATTTGGGAGCCAGCATTCATCTGGGAAGCTTAGGAAGATGCCTGATTCTCCTTTTCCTATCTCCATAAGTTTGCCTCTAATTTCTTTTACAGATCCTAGATTTGTGGGGAACGTGTTTTTGGGCTGCTTTCTGCAGCTGAGAAGATAATTACAGAAAGTTCTTTTACCTGTTGGCCTTGCTCCTTTCTAGGGAACAAAGAGGTCTCCAGGTCTTTGCTTGGACACACATAGCACTCAGATGCATGAAGTACCTGTCACAGATGTGTATACCAACACACTAAGTGACCAAAGCAAACAGCTGAGAACTGCTCAAATCCCATGCCCAAAAGCTAGAGACGCAGAGTAACAAACTAGACACATGGGCACACACACATAAACACACACACGCAGAGACAACCTGCACCTGTCCCACTCTCTTCAGTTTGAGAGAGAGAAGCTCCAGTACCTCCAGCAGGCGGATCACAGAACCTTCTTTACTCTCCTTTTCCTCTTGCTAGCTTGCTCCCTTTCTCCTCTTCTGCTGTCCCTACCCAAGATTTTTTGGCAACCTTCCTTTTCTTCTTAATGCCAGAGGCTAAATGACAGGTAGAAGCAGAAGCTGGAGCACCAATCCATAGCTCTCTGGGGTGGCAAGAAGCAGACTTTTCCTTGTTTGTTTGTTTGTTTCTCAACAGGCAGCTTAGCCTCTGGGTTACTTTCTTCCAGTTCCTTCTCCCAGTTCCTTCTCTTTCACTTATTTGGCCTCCTGTGGCCACTCTGGCCACCTCCAGGACTCCCTGGCAGGTTTCACTTCCACATACAAAGAGTGAGTTTGGAGAAAGGAGCACAAGTGACTGGGAAGGAGATACTTATTATCAGAAAGGGACTCATTCATACTAAACATACTTTTGATGGGGTGGATGGGAATATATTTTTCATGTATTTTTTTTCCCAAGTTCCAAACAAAATTTGAGCCAGTTAAGGATCTTTTCATTCTTCACTCTGGTGGCTGCCAAGAGTCACACATATACACTGCAAAACCTCATGCTGTCCACTATAAATACATATAATTTTATCTGTCAGTTAAAAATAAATTAATAAGTAGCCACACCTTTATCAACATCACTGAGATCACTTTGATTGATGAGTGTTCTCTGCAGAGGGTATTAGATGCAAGAGTCTACAGCAGTGCTATTTGCATATATTTATGCATTCCTAGTTTGCACACACACATTCAACATTATTTGGCAATTTTTTGAGACTACTATGTCTTGGGTATGATGTTGGGATGGACCTAGGAACTACAAGCTAAGAATTATAATGGAATAAGAAAATAAGTGTGGTGAATTTTCCAATGTCCCCACCTAGAAGCCTGCTGACTGAGAATGACTGTGATTCTGCCTGGGGAATATTCTCCCTACCTCCAGGTTGTACAAGAACATGGTTGCCCAAAACAAGCCAAAATTACCAGAGGATGAGTAGCCCTGGATCTGCCCTCAACCAAGGATGGATGGGGCATGAATGAGTATGTTATGATTTAGATGTGAGGTGTGCCCTAAATCTTGTGTGTAAAATAATTCAAGAAAGTTCAGAGGTGAAAGGATTTGGTTAGGAGAGTCTTAACCCAATCAGTGCATTCATCCACTGCTAGAGATTAAGTAGGTGATAATCATAGAAAGATCAGGTGTGGCTGGAGGAGCTGGGTTGCTGGGGCAGTACCCTTGGGTTTATAGTTTGTGGTGAGGGGTGCTGTCTCTCTCTCCTTCTTGGAGGCCACATCGTGATCTACTTTCTTCAGTTACACACTTCCAACATGATGTTCTGCTTCAACTGGGGCCCAGAGCAACATAATGGACCATCTATAGACTGAGACTTATAAAACCATGAGCCCCAAATAAACTGTTACTCCTCTAAAATTGTTCTTGTCAGGTCTTTTGGTCACAGCTATGGAAAGGTTGGCTAAAGCAGAGTACTTCCCAGCTTCCTGGTCATCAGTTGCAAACACTGAGGATTAGTTCCTAGAATCCCCAATTAGACTGAGCTCTAGTGACCCTGGTGTCACAAGCTTGGAAAGGTACCCTTTAAGGGTTTCTTCCTTTTCTTTCCTTTCCTACTTCCTTTTCCAAAGAGAATGAAAAGAGGCCATTACCAAAGTCCAGCAAGTAATAAAGAGGAAGGAGAACACAGTGGGAGCACATGTTGGGGTGACACTCCAGACTGCAGGTGTTGAGGAGTGTCCCAAGGAAAGGATAAGGGCTGAGCTGGAGACAGGCAGAGGCAGGGGATGGATGTGAAGATGAGGCTCCCTCTTCACACAGAATGCTTTCAGAAGATGCAGTCTGCTTAAGTGACACAAAATGAAGTAATGCCGGGGCTGGGGTTATGGCTAGCATGCATGAGGCACTGGGTTCGATCCTCAGCACCACATAAAAATAAAATAAAGATATTCTGTCCACCTACAATTAAAAAATAAATATTAAAAAATAAAGTAACGCCTGTGGAAGAGCTTGGTAAACTGGCAAGCCGCCTATCATGTGAAAAAATCACTATAGAGAAATGTGACTAAAGCTCTGACTTCATCTCTCCTGAGTCTGCACTTGGAAAAATTGTGAGGTCAAGCAGTTTATCTTCTGAGCCACAGCCTCCCTTTCTGGACCTTTTCCCAGAATTCTGCATAGTCCCTGAACATTTTACTCTTTTATCTCTTTCAAAATCTACTCTAAGAAAAGTCTCTGATGTTTATCCTATATATACCCTTCTGGGTGATTTTCTTTCAGAAGTTTCCCTCTCTGGGGTACTTGAGGAGTCTATTTACTGTTGACTGAAAATCTCAAAGAGGAACTTCCATGAGCAGCTGCCTTCCTGGACAAGGAGCGCCGGGGGCTGCTAACAGTGTGACACAGGAAGTGCTGTGGTGTCCATGTTTCTTCCCAAAAGAGACTTCATTTTCAGTTCAAATAATCAGGAAGTGACTTCTCTCAATAAAAGGCGTGGCAGAAAATTTCCCCATTGTCCCACTGATGGTAGACAGAAAGCTCAGGTTAGAGAATACCCAAACATAACAAAGCTCTCCCTGGTTTAACAAATAGAGCCAGCAGCCAGAATTTGGCTGAGCTTACTGGAGAGAATAAAAACATCTGGGGAAAAAAAAAATCAATGGATAATGATTATACTTAAAGTGCCCTTTAAGCAATTACATTAGCAGAGATAGAGAATAGTCTGTAAATCCTAACAGGAGTCATACTATAAGGAAGTGACTGTAACAGGAACAAAGATTACCAATGTATGAGTATTCCTCAGCCCCCACCCCAAGCACCTGAGAGAGGAGGATTTATTTTATTTTTTTTTAAAGCTGGCTAAGTCAGATTCTGGCCTGTGTCACTTGGAGAATTTCAGGTGAAGCACTCAGTGGAGAGAATGTTTTTTAAAAAATCACTAAGATGTTTAATCTACATAATAAAGATTTAAGGAAGAAGAGAGGCCGGAGTGAGCAGACAAAGATGGAGTGGGGATGAAGTGCTATGGGGGCTGAGAGATTTGGGGGGTATACGATGGTTCAGAAGAGATTATTTAGGAGAATAACAAGGGATGAGTGGATTTTAAAGAGATTTTCTTTGAAATAAGAATGTACACTCACCTTTTGCATTTAGTTAAAACATAAATCAAGAAGCAACACATGTAATTATTCTTTGATTGCTAGACTATGTTTCTTTGCAAATAAAAGCAAAAAAGCAACTTGTGATCTACCTGGATTAGACAACCAATCCCACACAAAGAGCTATCTGCTCTTAGCATCTGGATCCTGACTGTGACAGGCAGGTAAGGGCAGAAGGGTTCTACCCCCGCACTGCCTGTTAGGGACTCTGTGAAGAACTGAGGCACTCTGAGACTGTCTGAACATCTGGGACTGCAGATGGCCTGCGTGGCACACAAGGATCAGCAGAGCCCAGAAAAGGACTTCAAACCAAATTGGCACAGAGACTCTTTCAGTGACTGTACTTTTAAGAGTGCTTATCAAATTTTTAGTGGTGAGAAACTGCAAGAGCCTCTCGGGATCCCACTGAGTAGCCTTCAGAGTTCACAGTGTGAATTCACGTCAGTGTTAATTATGCAGGAAGGAGCATGTAGTCCCCATTCCAGAGTGTGGAGCCAGTCAGTCTCCAGGGGAGACTTGGCTCTCTACAGAGCCCCTCACAGGCAGTCCTGAGCCCCAACCCTGTTGTCGTCCCCTGTCTGAGAGTTTCCAGCTGCTGACAGTGCATAGCTTCATGAAGACAAAGCCTTCATAGTACATGGGATTCAGGAGATACCTGTCATTCTGGGTTTAGTATACATTACACTTGTACTTGAGTTCCTACTTCAGAAAAAGAAAAATCCTGCCCCTAGATAAAGAAATGGCAGTCAGCACAGACCCCATGGGAAAGGAGGTCTTCTTGAAGCTATGGAGTAACTTGCTTTGATGCTGAAATTGTGCCTGGCAGGGCCGAGCTGCCAACTCCCTCTAGGGTAAAGATATTCCACGAAGGCAGCTTTTCTCTTGGGCCACAAGAGTGGCTTTCTGGGTTCTTCACAGGATCTCTAGCCCTGTTTTTTCAGCCCAGCATGTATAGATCTGTCCCTCTTTCCAGCACTAGACTATGGACAAGGCTCAGAGAGAAAAACTGAGCAGATTGAATATGTGAAATAAAACCAGCCATGTCGTGGTTTGGATTTGCAGTGTCCCGCAAAGTTCCTGTGTTTCTGCAGAAATATTCAGAAGTGAAATGATCATATTGTGAGAGTTGAACCCTAATCAGTCCATCCTAGTTTGAATGGACTAGGTGGTAACTGTAGGCAAAAGGATCATGGCTAGAGGAGGTGGGTCGATAGGGTGTGCCCTGGAAGGGTTGTTCTTCTTGCAGCCCCTTCATTACCACCCTCTCTCTCTCTCTCCTTCCTGACAGCACCATGAGTGGAGCTTTCCTCCACTGGGCCCTTCCACCATGATGTGCTGCTTTACCTTGGGCCCAGAGCAATGGAGTCAGCCATCTGTGGATTGAGACCTCTGAAACCATGAGTCCCGAATAAACTTGTCCTCCTCTAAGTTGTTCTTGTCAGGTATTTTGGTCACAGGAATATGAAAGCTAATTTAAACAACCCATTTCTGCTGTTCTATAGAACATCAGCCTGCAGCACACTGTCCCCCGTATCGTGCTCAGCATAGAACACAAACTCTGTTCTTATTCCAGTGACACACAGCTTTGAGCAATGATGTTCTCATGGTCTCATGCATACCTGTGCTGGAGGGGCCTTAGGGATTTGGTGGATGAGGAAACTGGACCAGGAAAGCTCACAGACTCATGTGGAGCTACACAGCAGGCTGTGGCCGACCCAGGACTTGTACCAGCAGTCCAGACTCCTCGTCCACTGCTCCTCCTATTCAGAGCTTACATGAACACACAGTACAGGCAGGCTGTACTTCACTTTGTCATCCCAGAAGCTCTTCATTTTTCAGTTTAATAGGATCCCTCTAAGATATAGGAAAAACATAGGCCCCTCCTTGAAGGTGCCAAAACTTTATTCCTTCCTGGTTGTACTCATGGAGCTAGACAGTGAGGGATTCCTGGCTGCTGGGCAGTTCAAAGTCAGGCAGCAGTGCCAACAGCAACAGTCAGTTGGTCCACACAAAAGCAGCTGAGAAGAGAGAAAATAAGCTCAGTCTCTTCATCTATAAGATGGGTATATTAATAGGCTCTATCCCTCAGGACTGTGGAAAGAATTAAAGGAGACATGACAAGATCATATCTTTGTATAGGGCCAATGAATTTAGCTATGGTTATCATTAAAGAGCACGGAGACCATGAGTAAGGCAACCAGACTGTGATGGTCAGACCGATATCCCATAAACTATTTCAAGTAAAAAGTAGAAAGTGCTATAACTTGGGGCCCTCAGAGGAACTAGAAGGACCCTAAGAGTGAGAGCTGTCTACCAGGTCTCCATGTGGGGAAACCTGAGACTTGATGCTGGGCTTCACCAGAGAGGGGCAGAGGACATGAATCTATACCCCCAGCCTCAGCTGGGAGTAGCTTGTGAGTTAACACTGGTCTCAGCTTGCAGCAAGGGGCCCTGGGGACCAGTCATGCAGCTCTGGGGAAGAGAAAGGTGGGGAAAAAAGTGGACACCCACTAAAGTAATTTCTGAAGTCAGATCTTCACTGATACACACTCTGATCTCCAGCAGCCTTAGCATAATGCCTGGCATCCTTGGTGCTTCATAAATATTTGCTGAATGAGTCAATCAACCAGTGATACAGACCAAAGTCAAATTGGAACTCCAAACTCTAAAATCTTTATCTCCTCCCTTTCTATCATCAAACCTTCCTGTCAGAAGCTAGGATTTCCTTTGCAATACCCTGGGCCAGCCTTTCAATCACTTTCCACAGCCTCCAGCTCTGAGCCTTGTGAGTCTCTCCTGGGGATTATGAATTCCCATTTGATTATCTCCCAATATCTCAAATAATTTATGTGATGCTGTCTGGCCAGGACCTTATTTCCATATAATGTGAACCCAAGAAAGGAACACCTCCAGGTCACCATCCTGAAATGCCAAGCATCTTCATTAATGCTTGGCCCTGGCACAGGGGGAGAGCTATGAGCCTCACAGAAGCACGGCTGCCTGAGGGCCAGGTCACAGGGCAACTTGCAGCCAGAGCTCAGCCAGGGCTGTCCGTGGCCAAGCACACTAATTGGATGGCCAGGCTGGATGCTCTTGGCAGCTCCGATCACTTGTGTGAATGCCCAGTCACCTTTTCCAGCACAAAAGATGAAGGTTTTCAGATTCTATTGACCATGACCCACAGTAGAAAGTGTACTTCTTATAGTTACCCAGGTATGTGTGCACACAACGTAACCCCTTATTCTAAGACATTTTTTCCCCACATTTTCACATCTCCTCAATTTGACTGTATCTTAACAAAATCTGACATCTTGCCACTAATTGGAAGTCATTTTTTTCCCCCTTTCTGATTGGTATATACATTTTTGTATCTTCCAACTGATGACTTTGATTCAGTGAGGTATGGCAGATATGGAACTAGAAAAGTTCTTTTCATTTAAAAATCTGCATGATGCTCTAGGGTACTTTCTATGTGCTGTTTTTGTTTCTTTTCTTTTTTCTTTTATTGCTGTTCACCATTGCCCACTTAGCTTCACTATGCTGTAACAGCGTTTCATTCTGCTGTCTTTGACACACTGTCACATGGACAGAGGAAGGTGTTAGTGAACTCTGTGATTGAAGAGTTTTCAGGAAAAGGTCAGACCTGAGATCTATAAGGATTGAGCTGTTGGACCAGGAAATGGAAATGGTTATAATTAGGAGAGTGAGGAAGAAAGATAACATGTGACTCTAAGTCAGAAAAACCCGAGTACCTATACTACCTCCCTTATTTAATAACTGTAGAAACAAGGATAAGTTATTCAATTATCAGTCTCTCAGTTTGCTCACCTGCAAAACACTGAACAGATCTCTTCCCATTCAGAGCAGTAGTAAACATAACAATGGAAGAGTATAGAGCATTGATCCAGGGCCTGCATGTAGAGGTGCTCAATGAATGTAACAATCCTGTAATTGGTAATGTTGATGATGTTCGATAAAAAGTAGATGTTGTTATTAAAATTAGCTAAAACATCTTGCACCCAATGTAACAATACCTAGTGTCTAGTCAACTCTCTGTCACTGTGACAAAAATACCTGACAAGAACAACTTAGAGGAGGAAAAGTTTATTTGGGGCTCATAGTTTCAGAGGTTCAGTTTATGGTCAGCAAATTTCATTGCTCTGGGCCTGAGATGAGGCAGAATATCATGGTGAAAGGGCATGGTGGAGGAAACCTGCTCAGCTCATGGCAGCTGGGAAGCAAGGAGAGAGAGAGAGAGAGATAAAGAGAGAGAGAGAGGAAGAAGCCAGGGTGAGATGTAGTCCAGGCCCCACCTCCAGTACCTACCTCCTCCAGCCACACCTTACCTGCCTACATTTACCATCTAGTTATCCTTCCAAATTATTAATCCGTCAAACAGATCAAACTGATCAGGACACCCTTCTCCTAATCTAATCATCTCACCTCTAAACATTCTTGCATTATCTAATACATGAGTCTTTCAGGGGGCCCCTCATATCCAAACCATCACAGCTAGTCCAAAGAGCTTCACAATTATTGACATAATCATAACCTGTATTCTTCATTTAATTATATTTCCTTGGCACTACAATTAACTCTCCTATTCTTATGCAATTTGATACTTAGGGAGTCTTCTTCAGGCACGGGTGGGTCCCCAGTGATGGGAGAACAATGGCTAAGTTTCCCTTTTGGGCAGGTTCTCTTGCTTTTGGTGTATGTCCATCCAAGTGTAGGTTCCGGACTGTGGGCTCAGTCAAGCCTTTTCATTGCATATTAAGATGTGGATCCAGTGAATTGCTTTGCTTGCTTATTGTGGTGAAGCATTTTTCCTGTATTATGTCCTTTCTCATGAGTTATTATGGCCTATTGACTATTTGAAACTAGTACTTCTACTTGATTGCCTCCCTATCATCTCCTTTTCATTTCCACTTGCTCTTCTCTTTTATCAGTGTTCTCTGTCAATCCTTGTTGGCCTCGATGTTCCTTTTGGTCTCAACATCTATTTGATCTCCCCTCTGATGTTTCATTAGCATTTCTTCTATAGTTTCTCAGGGTTATTTCCCATGATTCAGCCATTATACACGTCTTGAAACTTTTAAGCCTTTGAATAACTGAATGAATTGCTCGCAGATGCAGAACCATTTTTGATTACATAAATTAACCCTAGGAAAGGCATTCAATGATGAGGAATACTTTAACACACTGTATTAGGTTCAAAATAGGTGAGGCATGTTTAAAATTACATGCTGAAGAAATCCTAAGCTTCATTTCAAAAACATCAAGTAAGTAAGTGTTCAGAGATACATTCAATTTTAATAAACAGGTTACTTCCCACCTGTCACCTGTTACTGTCAACATTTGCAAAATAACAGGCTTGTGTGCTCATTGGCTTAACTGAATATGCAAAAAAAAAATTAGGCAGTGTGTAGGAAGGTAGGTAAGAAGATAGGTAGGAAGGATCATAGGGATCATAGGTTGCAGGGAGAGAGAAAGGGAGAGGGAGAGGAAAAACAAGAATGGATGAATGTATGGCAAAAACAATTCAAAGATAGATAATAATACTAATTGTTACTATTGTTATTTTATTACTATTATGATGATGATGATTTTTCTTTGGTTTTCAGGGTTAGCCATGTGAAATACTGTTATAATCTGCTGTGTGTGTGTGTTACAGGTCTCTTAGTTTGCCAAGATAATTCACCTTCATCATCTCCTAAATACTCAGTGATAGAAGCAGAATAAATATTCCTACATGACAAAGCAAGGTATAGAAGCTCAAGAGGTGAAGTGATACGAGGCCATATTCAATGGCAAATCTGAAACTCAGTCCCTTGAATTTCAGTCCCTGAAATTTAGTGCTCCTTCTACCCTACCAGGTAGGTATAGGAGATGAGGGATTGCTGGAAGCAACAAAAGGTACTGCACTCTGAATTTTTCCTGTTCATAAGACACTCTAGAACCTATCCCAGTCCTTGGCCCAAGGCTTTTTGGCTATCCCAGAAAACAGCATTTAAGCAAAATGGCCCTAGGTCACCACTTGTTCAGTGGCCCATCTTGGCCCCTACAAGCTTGTGAAGTATGCAATCTTACTTTCCAGTTTTTCTGACCAGCTTTTCTAGAGTCCTGATTTCCTTGCTTCTTGTGAGTAGGGACACTGAGCTATTAACTACGATGTTCTGATGTCTAAAGAGGGTCTTTACAAGATATTTGACACCTGACCTCTGTCCTTTACAGGTGAAAAGGTCAGTTCCTGGTGAACTATGAAAAAAATCAATCCCCAAGTGCTTATCTGATCCTCTTATCTCATCTGTGACCATTCTTCTTTTGGGCATTGGACCACCTTGTTCTGATCCCCAACCATCAAAATACATCTCAGTTCTTCAGATATAGGGAAGCTTTGCTTAATTAATTGGGTAATTTCATGGTATGTCTATCTCATGCCAGCCCTTTTTATCATGTGATTGTTAATTCCCAGTCAAATCTATGAGGTTGTTGTTATTAGTCCCACTTTATAGACAGGAAGAGTGAGGCTTGAGGAGCAGTCAGTAGTAGTGAACAGCTAATGCATGGTACAGCTGAGGTTCAAATCCCCATTTGCCTAATGCCAATGTCTATGCTTTTAGCCTATTATCACCCCAATTGAATTAATTTCCTGACTTTGTCATTAAACAACTGAGAACTTTGTGTTCAGATCCCCACTCATCAGCAGGGATTTGAACCTAAATTTTAAAGGAACACTATCTTCCAACTCAGTTATTCAGACTATGAACAAAGATCTGTAGCAGCATGAGAAATTTTATCAGCCACAGGCTCAAAGTTCTCTGAAGCCTGATACAGATCAGGAACAGAAAGAAGATAAGAGGTGTGTCTATTACAGATTATGGGCCAAAGACTTGGATGAGGAAAAGATTCTACTGTATTGAGAAATGACCTTATGCAAGGTAAGGAAGAAACACATCACCTGTTGGCCCGGTCTTGAGAAGCTGGTGTGGCAGTGCAGGTAGAAGGGGAAAGGGGCTGAAGAGCAGAAAGACAAGAGTACAGGGCTCCTTCTGCACTTGGGTGATGTGAGAAGCAGCGGCTGGGTGCACAGGAGGATAGCCGGGGAGCAATAGCAGAGCTACCATCCGAGTGGGCATAGTGCCTTGAACACTGTTGGCTCTCTTCTGCTTCTGTGTTTTCCACGGCACAGGCTTTGATAGGCTCTGGTTTCCTTTCACTTTCAGGTATTAAAAACAGAAATAGAAACAACTTGGGGCTTTTACAGATTCAGTTCTCCTGAAAACCAGATTCTTTGACAAGTTGGGACAGGGCCATTAGCAAGGCACAGGCCCTGCAATAACAAGTCCAGAGTGCAGAGCAGCTACAATGGAAGGCCAGGGCTGAGGGAAAGAACCATGTGTTCTGTGCCCCCTGAAGCGCTTACCATTGGCAACCAGTGATGGAAACAGGATGATGGAGCAAGGCAGAAACGGAAGGGAGATGAAGCCAACCCGAGCCAGGCACAGCTGATGGCTGATTGAGCTATGGGCAGGGGTGAGTGAGAGAAGTGGACAAATGAGAAGCCTCCCTTTGGATGCATTTTGAGTCTTAAAAGATGAGATAGGAATGATACACATGCAGAAGAAAGACAGCATTGCTGGCAGGAAAACCTGCTTAGAAAAGGCACTGAAGCTATAGCCACAGTTTTCTACCCCATTGTTTGGGTCAGTGTGGAGAAGTGTGTTGATTGGTGTGTGAGGAAGAGGTGGAAAAGTGTCATGGGGAGCTCCTGCCGGGGGGTTGGAGGGCATGACACCTCATTTCCTCTCTTTCCTAATCTATAAATTAGAGAAATAATCCCTGCTTTATAGAGATGTCAGGAGGATTAAAAGACCATAGTATCTATTAAAGGTCCAGTTCACTGCTTGCCAAAAAACACGTGCTCCTTAAATGGCAACTTTTTTCATTCCTATTAAAAAGGGCAGGTGATGGGTCCTAGGGGCCCTTCTCATGTACGTTTAGGTGGTTCTTTCTCAAAACCAAAATGATACTCTCCCAAGAGTCAGGTAGAGAACTCTGCTGATATCCTAAGTGGCTCCAACTTCTCTTCTTCCTTCGGCCTGGCCCCTGAAGATGAGGGGGAAGACAGGTAGGGGCTTGGGTCTCATGCTATCTAGTCTTTTTTTCCTAGGGCAGAGATTGAACTCAGGGGCACTCGACCACTGAGCCACATCCCCAGCCCTATTTTGTGTTTTATGTAGAGACAGGGTCTCACTGAGTTGCTTAGCCTCTCGCCATTGCTGAGGCTGGCTTTGAACTTGAGACCTTCCCATCTCAGGCTCTCAAGCCACTGGGATTACAGTGCGCCACCAAGCCTGGCTCATGCTACCTATTCTGATAGCCTCTGCACCACTACCTTAGTGTGCACACACACATACACGTGTGTGTGTAGTGCACAAACTGAAGAATGGG